>APFE030707755.1:135143-196800 GCA_000404065.3 Pinus taeda
CATCTGAAGAGGACACTTTCATAATCAAGTTTCCGGTTCCACACATAGTCTTTACTTGTTAGGTTTATTTCAGCTGGGAATCTGGCGCTGAAGTCCATTTCCACACAGATGCGTGCATAGGTGGTTTTGGCATATTCCTCTGTTTCTGGGCACCTGCAGTAAAATTTCCCAATTGCATTTCCCATGGCTTTTAGTGAAGAGAGATTCCAGAGATGCAAGGGTAGGCTTGGCAATCTCACCCACACTGGTGCTGAGGTTATCACTGCTTTAGAGGGATCGAATGATGGGTCCCATGGCTTCATGAATATGCCTGATTTTTCCCAAAACCAAGGGCCGGAATCTAGAATACATTGTCTGCTTTCAGGATTTTCAAAATCTACTATAAAGAAACCTCTAGCATAGGGGTAGATATTAATTTCATCAGAAATGATAGGCTTCCATACCTCCGAGATCCAATTGTGGAGTGCTATAAGCCGCGGCCAAAAACCATTGAACCGGCAAATTAGGGCACTTTCAGAGAACTTCAAAGCTTCATCGAGTGAGTCCTGGACCACTTGGATAGTGGGAGCTGGGGCTTCACTCACGATATGGGCAGGAGATTGCCCTTCAGAGGCGGATGAGCCACCAATTATTTTTGCAAAGCTCGGAGCCAAATAATAAGTCAAATTTTTGAGTAAATAAATGCAGAATTTTAATTTTCTAATATATTAAAATGCATTTAAAACTTTGACGGATGAGATTAAAAGAAATCTTGATCCTCATCGACGGCCGAGATTAGTTTGACATGGATCATTCGAACTAGCCGTTGGGATTTTTTCCTTTAAATAGGGTGCTAGGGGTCATTTGAGATCAGTTTAGATCTGAGAGTCTGGTCCTAAAGAAAGCTCTCTTGTAGTCAGTTTTTGTGCAATAAAGAAAGACTTTGGGGTTGAAAATCTTGCTGGTGTTACTCTTCTAGAAATGCTGTAAAATTGTTTTATTCTGCATAATCTTATTTTCAGTGATTGATAATAGCTTGATGAAGATTGATTCAAGCACAGGTGTCTTGTCTGATCTCTGGGGTTTGAACGATAGTTTAGATTCTGAAATATAATGGCAGGTATTTCCATTTGATCTGGATTTCATTATTGTTTTCTCCCTCTATGTTAATGGTTGATTTTAAGCTGTGCAGGAAATCTTTTTTTTCAAATTACCGGGCGTTAGGGGAAGTTCTCGGCTGAACCAACCAACTCCCGGATTGTGTTTTCTGAAAGAGCCCAGCCAGTTCTTGATCCCGGGCTTATCATTTGAAATTTTTTATGAATGCATGCAGGGTTTTTTGAAGTGTCTCACAATAAAATTAAATTTTGATAATATTACTGTGATTATTGACAAATCTGGCTGCTTAAAAGTCGAAAATCTGTAAATGTTGTAATTATTTAGTTGATTTAGGGTTTTAGTTTTGTTTGTGGCACATTTTACTTCTGGGTTTTCTATTTTTTTATTCCATTTCAGGTTGCAAGTACAGGTTTTGAAAAAAAATTCATAACTTCCGTCAGACAAATCTGAATGCAGGGTGATTTGAAATTTACTGGAGAATCTAGAGGGTTTTCTGATCCATCTTTCCGTTGCTACCATTGCTCCAAACGTTTAGCTTGCCCCACGCAGTCACTTTCTGCTCCATTATGGACCTACATGCAGCCAAATCCGCATCTATCCACGCAGCCCATTGTTGCCTCAGCTAGTTCTGCAGAGTTGTTAGCTTCCAAGCCTCCGCATTGCCATCTCTCAGCTCTTCCCTCACGCATTCATCACAGTTCCTCTGCGGCATCATCACTTGATCAGCATCGCTGCCATATTACCAACACGTTGCTACCATCCATCGATCCCATTCAAAATTTTATTTTGCTATTACTGTGTTGCCCTTTCCGCCCTCTCTCCTGCGTGGCTTCCTCCCCACGCTGCCAGAAAATTTTAACTCTCTTCCACTGCATCCATCTCCCACTACCCACGCCTCTCTTAAATTCCTCACGCACGCAGTCTTCCATCATTTCAGCAGATCCACGCAGCTCCTTTTCAAGCTTTCACGCTGCCATCCTTTGCTTGTATTGCATAAATCCAAAACCCTCATTGCTGTTGCACCTTCAAACCAGCTCCAAAGCTGCCTGCGTGAGATCTCCTGCAGCCTCTCTGCCTGCGTTAAACTTGTCTAGCGAACCTTTGCCTTGCGTGATTCTTCTTTTGCTGCAATTCGGCACACGTTCCTCCCTTGCCACTCTTCCACGCAGCAGTAACCTCCGTCCCAGCTATTCCCATCGCTGCCATCAAGCCTGCCGTCAAGCTACCTTCGCCCTCCATCCGTAGACTTCTCCACCGGAAAACCTGCACACAAGCAAACAATAACCACGGCTGCGTTTTGATTTATGGAAGATAAGGTATTGTATATTGTTGTATAGTTTTGTTTTAATTAGAATCGTAAATTCTATTTTAGCGTTTAGATTTATTTAAGTTCTTTTTTTGTTTTATTTAAATTTTTTTTAATAACAATTGAAATTAAAAATTCGAGTGTCATGTGATTTGGGTTTTGATTAATCTAAGTTTTAGTTTAAAATTAGATTTTTTTAATTTTTTTTTAGTTTTATTCTATGTTGATTTTAAGTTAAGAATTTTACATCATAATAAAAAAAGTTCAATAAAAATAAAAAAGTTTTTTGTTTTTGTTTCTGAGTTTAGCGTAGGTGGTTTTAGTTTTTAGTTTAGATAGCTTGGTTTAGATTTTAATTAAAAACTTTATGTTGTATGTTATAACATGTATTAAAATAAAAAATTAAAAACAAATTTCGTTGTTTTATTTGCTTTATTTATGTAGTATAGTTAGGAGTTAGGGTTTAGATGTTAGTTTTCATTTTGTTTATTTAGGTTATATATTTAACTTAGGATTTTATATGAAAAATTAAAAAATTTCATAGAACAAAAAAGTTTAAAAGGTTTAAGTTTTACCCTTTAATTTTTTGGTTTCATTTTTATTTATTTTTTAGATTTATTTAAAGTTTAGTTTAATTTTGTTAAATTTTGATTAAAAAAAAAAAAAACCAAAAAAAACATAAAAAGTAATCTTTAGGGCTTTTTATTTTGTTTTATGGGTCAGATCTTTAGGCTTTAGTTTATTTATTTTTAGAAATTTAAAAATCAAAAAAATTATAAAAAAATCTCAAAAAAAAAATTAATAATTAAAAAAATTAAAAATTTTTTGAAAAAGGCTAATAAAAAATTGGAAATTCTTTTTTAAAGTCTTTTATCTATTGTGGTGAAGTTAAATGTGCTTAAAATGTTTATATCTGGAGATTAACTATTTGAAATCTGGTCAGCATTTAAATTTTGTGGTTGTTTAAAGCATTCATTCTTTAGAAATTTAATTGTTGGATTATTATTAAAGCGTTGTGCATTTGTTGAAAATCTTACATCACTCGGATTATTTGATGATAAATGATTATTTTACATGAGTTTATATTTCTGCAGCATTTGATAAATAATCATTTAATCATTTATTTCATAAGGCGCTGGTCTATTAACTTAATAAAATCAATTAAGTGCTTGTTGCCCCTCGTGTCTCCCAACCCAACTGGTCCCCAGTTGGTCATCCATTATCCCATAGGGTCTACCCCCCTTAGCCGCGGGAGACAGGCTTAAACGGAGAGATCGGGGATCAGGGTGACAGCCCCTAGTCTGAGCGTTGTCGTGACAATCTGTGTGACAACACAGATCAAGTACTGAAAAATAAATGAGACAACCACACAAAGGACACACTTATTTTTGGACTAAACATCCCTGGAAAAACCCAGTGTGGGAAAATTGGAGCAGCAAATATGAGGGTTTTATTATTAGGCAGATTTCTAAATACAACTAGGGTGCCAAATCCGACTCACACAACAGAAAATAACCTGGCAGAAGTACCTCTATCCGGAGATAGATATTTTGGCGAATCCAACAACTGGATGAACAAACCCCACAGCTGATTGTGTTGTCCCCAGTGCTGTGTAGCGATGGTTGCTCCAAGCTCTGCGCTGGAACCGCGTCACCTCCTCTAGTAGCTGCGTCATGCTCCCAGTGAGCCTTCTCGGCTCAGAAATCAATTTGCTGAACCGCTGCTCAAACTGCCTCACAGAAACCCTAGCGCTGCCTCTAAGTGACTACGTCAACCCTCCAGCCTCTGCGTCACCCTTTCTGGAGCTACGCTATCTCTCCCTGGTGCTGCTCTGCCTCTTTGCTATGTATTCTCGACCTTGGAATGAAGTCCCTCTGCCGAACTACCCCTCTCTGCACTAAAAACTTACTCTGAAATTCTCAGCAAAACACGCCCCAGAATTTCAAACTAGCTCAAGTGTTGCTCTCTTTATGTGTGTTCTCCAACTAACCCCAAGCCCTCCTTTATACTTTTCCTGTTGAGAAATCAATGGTTTTGATCTAATCTCTAATCAATGGCTAAGATTAAATTAGACTTGATCCTTGTCACTTAGAAGCTTCTCACCCATATTTACATTAATTCACTTTAATTATTTTAATTTCCTAAGTTTTAACTTAGGTACCATTAAAAACAATTTATTATTTGAAACATGCACTTCGGGTGGAATTTCTCCAAATGATTTCTAGGTCTTGGAGATCTCATGTGTTCTAGCCCGTCCACAAAATTTCGGAGCTAGAGCACATCCGATGCTACCCAAAAATCAACAACAACAAGGTCATCAAAATTTATGGAGAATCCACCGTGGGAATTCCACCAAAATTTGAGGTCCTTTAGAGGAGAACACAAAAGAAGATTTTTATCCAAATAAAGTTCAAAATTTCCTCCTCCAAGAGATTTCACACCAAGCCCTAGATGAGACTCCTTATCCTTGAAGGGACAAATTTTAGTAGAGAATGGAGGGAAAATTTATGGATTAAATTTAAATTTGACAGCCAAGGGACTAACTAGTGTGGAGACCATTAGGAGTATGGAGTCATGGGTGCTTATAATTGACTGAATTGACCTTCAAGGAGGCTAAAAGAGGAAGCCCTAGTTATCTCTTTCAATAATTACCCTTTTTAGCATTAGTTAATGGAGTTTCATGGATTAAATGCAATTATTATCCACGAGGAACATTCTTTCCACATCATCAACGAGTAACACATGCAAAACTCCCAAGATTAAAATTTTAAAAGATTTTCAATAAAACAAAGTGTGAATTCTTATCATGAGAACAAATTTCATGCATTAGACATTATTTGCAAGATAATTTCACCATATAAAAACTCTTACAAGACAATGTAGAGTATATCCATCCATCAACAACACATTGGAGGCTCCAAAAAGATAGCAATAAAAATCCAAACATCAAAGCTCATCCCAAGAACATCCAAAAATCTCCTCAAATTGCAGGTTTGAATTCTCTAATGAGGCATGCAAAAATCCTAAGTGTGATGATTTGAGATGAAAGCAAGTATCATCTATTTATACAAGTGCCAACAAATCAATTTCCTAATGACAAGACCCTAAACATGCCTAAGATGCTCAGTAACCCATCCATGGTTACAAGCCAACCATGATAGCTTTTAAAAATTCATTTATCTCTCTCTAGCCTACGCAAGGCTGACGTCATGCATGCAAGGAGGTTTTAAGAGGCAGCATTGAGGTCCCCTGTACTAGAACTCTGGTAGAGGGCCTCAAAAATCATGATGAAGACGGTGTTATCCTCCTTATGCTGCAAAACATCTCTGGGACCCCTATTTTGGATTCGGGGCTCCAAATGGGTCTCATGGATCTCCAATTAACTCAAAATCATGTCCATGCTCCATCAATGAGGGCTCAAAGGATGACACATGCCCTCCCATGTCTCCCTAGGAAAGACACAACATCCTCTGGGCCTTGGATCACCTGCCAAGTGCCAGGTGCAATGTGTAGCTGGCTACGGCATCGCGGTCTAAGTGCATCATCCCTCGAATAACTGGGGCGACGAACAAGCTAACAATGGTGCTAAAGAAGCCCATGGTGTGGTAATCAATGCTCTGCATGAATGGAGGCCCATGGCTCTCAACGCTCACCCTACAAATGCCATCATGATCCTCTGGAGGGCTTGCATCCTGTATAGGGAGGCCAGGTCCAAGATGAAACCCACCTGCAATCTTGTATGAGATCCAATGTGTCTCGTCACCTTCAGATACAATAATTAACTAGTGCAATTGAGTGAATAAGCTTGTTAATCAAGGGAAGAAATGAGACTTCATAGCAGGTTTCCCTTCCAAAATTATGGCTTTGAACATGTAATAGTCTTACCTCCCTAGGTAGGAGTGGTTAATGAAGGACCCTATTAGGTGGTTTCAACCTCTAAATGAATGACATGTCCAAGGTACACCCTTCAAATGGCAGGTGTCAAGTGAAATAGTGATGCGACGGAGTGGGGAAAAGGGAAGGCTCCAAGCCACACGCCATGGTACAAGGGTAGCTATGATAAGGGAAGCCCACACCCTGGGTATATAAATTCAAGGAGGGAGCATACGTGGATGCATGAGTTACCCCGGCCTTTGTTTTTCCACCCCTCTTATGCATGTTTCTTTTTACTTATTTTTCTTTTGTATTACTGCTTGTAGCACCCAAGATAAGAGCATGCTTTGTATGATGCGGCAGCATTTATTACCCCCTTAAGGTGGGGTAGTTCATCGCCCAATAGGGGTTGGGACATGCAAGGATTCCTCTCCATAATGTGGTAGGGCACAATTGGCCCCGAGAATCGAGTGATGGCCATAGATGAAGGGGTAAGTTCATGCTTGGCTTTTGCACACGTGGCTTTTGTGTGTCCCAGTGATCTTTTGCATTTTATGATTTTCTTTTCTTATTGGTTCTTGCTTGCGGCCATTTTGGCTTTTAATCTTTTTTTTATTGCATCAACCTCCTGAGGCATCATTTCCAGGCCTGACCCAAGGTGTGGACAAGGGGGAGGGGATGCTAACACCTTGTGGACATAATGGACAAATGTGGACCCAAATAGGAAAATGTGAAAAGGGCTTTTAATGACTGGAGGGGAGTGAAATATATCATATCAAAAAGCAAGACCACACAACCAAAATTAGGGTTTCCCATGTAGTGCCCTTCCTAAAGCTAATAGCCAATAAAAGGGATCCCAAGGGACTAGGATTCAGGATTAACCCCCCCAATTAAGGCAACGGAACAAAACTATAGTCAAAGTCCTTCATCCTTCCAAGTTACCCAGTAATTCATACCCAAGTGTGCCCAAAAAAAACAAGCATAAGCACCCAATTACATAATGAAAAATCATACCTTCAGGATTAGATGGCCCACCTTCAAACATATGATCAAGACAAATGAACGAGGAGACATGATGGTTGGCTCAGGTGGTGGAGATAAAATAACACATCAAAACTAACAAGTGGTTGTCAGGGGTTGTTTTTGTCGACTGAAATAAGATACATTAGAAATGAAAGCTCTCTAAAGGGGTACCCCTCTTTTAGTGGGCTACACAACCAACCTTTTAGCTCTTGCGGAATAAAATTTAATCACTATTGTTAACCCCTAAATTTGTCATTTACAAATTTTGTGGGTTAAAATCTAGTGTCATGTTCCCTTTTTCTAGTTTCCCTTATGGCGTGGTCAGGATGGACTTCCATGGTTGAAGGCAGCTAGGTCATAGGAGCGGGTTTCCTCCGTCAGCAGGCCCAACAGCTTCTGGAGGGGCATTATGGGGTTTTGAGGAGTTTCTTTGGGATCTAATGGCATTCGCTTGGCATACTCCATCATCCACATAAATTGCCTTTCGTTTCGTTACATTCTGACAACTTTCAAAAATTAGCATTATTATGGAGCCTAACTTAATTAATTATGCTCGAGGTGGCATTTCGGGAAGATTAATTGATGGAACACCTTAGTGTAATAGCTCGTTGGAACTAGAACGAGAAAATCTACAAGATGGGATGACGAGAGGTGACTTCCGGTGGTTAGAGAGAGTATGGTGGCCAATTTACCATTTTCCCACATTAAAAGATATTTTAATTGTAAAATAATAATAAAATAGGAGCTTCTAGAGGGTTCCATCAGATCTATAAAAAGGGGAAGGGGAGGCCATTAGAGGACATCTTGGATTGTTGCTAATTTCTATTAATGAGGTTTGGAGAACTTAGTTCCCAACTTCTAAGCCCCAGGACGAAAACCCTTGGGTGTGCTAGTGGGTGTTGGACAAAAACCCAATACTCTTGAGAAGATTTCACTCAGAATTCTCACAGTGCTTCAGTGGAGTTTGGACAGAGCAGTTTTTCCATAGTCAGTTTGCAACAGTCTTCTCGTTGAGCCATCTACATCATTGCCAGAGCCATTCATCAGTTGGGTCAGAGATCTTTTTTTGGGTTTTGCTCCGCTTGCTTAGCAAGCTTAGGTTCCAATATTCCTTCATGCTATGTACTCTTTGTAGTGGATTAATAAAATGGCTCAGTGATTTTATCGGCATCTATTAGTGTATTATTTGCTGGTTGTGTGTCTATTTACGTTTAATTTGTTGTTCAAGTTTATTTCTGGTATCTACTATTCAAATTCCCATTTGAAACATTACATCCAGCGCATTTCATTAGGATGGAGGTCTAAAGGCAAATGCAGATATACGTTGGGGGTTGGTTCCTAGGGAGACTAGTTGCAGTAATGATTTAGTGATGATTCAAACACGTTTTGCATAGATTGGAAACAACTCCTATTGTTAACAGGTTCCCTACTTTGTAGGAGATGGAGTTTCGGGGATGATACAATAGTATTCGTCACTTACCCGAAGACTTTATCAACTCGGGACTCCAACAAGGCTTTTCCAGTTGACATGCATAACACTTCCTATTTTTAGCAAGTTGGGTCCAGAGACTTGCATGTCAGAAATAATGGCATATTTAGAATCCTTGCATGATTCTGAGTCAAATGAACTACTTACAGGTGACATGTGAGCACTTTCTGTTTTTAGCAGTGATTGCATGTCTTTTTTATCATGAATTTGTATTTCTTACTGAAAGACAAATCCAATGAGTACAATTTCATGAGATTCCAATGACTTTCTATTTTTAGTAGTGGTTGCATGCTAAGTTTGATTACACATCCATGTTCCCCACTACATTTTGATCCAATGGTTGTGCTTTTATTCAAATCTGAGAGATATATTTTTAGCAATTGGTGCATGGTAGCAATGATTACATATTCAGACTTCCCATTGAATTTTGAGTCAAATGGTGGTGGTTTTATCAGAATCTAAGAACTTTCTATTTTTAGTAATCATTGCTGGAAGCATTGACAGCATATTTTGGTGCTCCATTAGATTTTGAGTCTAATGAGTATAATATTGTGGGCATGTGGAAATATTTATATTTTTCACAGTGCCTATTTCTAGGCATGCTATATATGGCAGGGCCCCCCTATCTATTCCATACATTCGATACCCTTTCCTATTTTTTAGGGGGATTATTGTTTTTGGTCTATCTATTTTTAGCAGCATGAGGTGGCAACAAATGGGATGAGTCATTAGTGAGTTGGCAGAGGATGAGTTGACATGGAAATTAAGCAACTTTATTTTTCTCTCTCCTATATTTTCTCTCTCCTTGTGCATTTTCCTTTCCTAATTCCTCCCCTATTTTCCCTCCTCTTTATTTGTTATTTTCTACCCTATTTTTCCTCCCATCCATCCTTTCATTCATCCCCCAAAATGTCTCCCATTTTCTCTCACTTTTTTCCCTATTCTTCCTCCTACTTTTCCTTCCATTTTTACCTCCATGAAAAGGAAACTAATTCTCTCACTTTTTTCCCTATTCTTCCTCCTACTTTTCCTCCCATTTTTCCCTCCATGAAAAGGAAACTAATTTGACCCCTAAATTTATCCTAAGTTGAAGAGTTAAAAAAGGAGAAAAGGAAAATTAGGTCAAGTCAAAGTGATTAAATAAATCTCTGACTTATTTTTGTCTCATGCCAACTTCCGTTCAACCCAAGCAAGGGCCACTTAACTCAGTTTCTTCTCCAATTAGAGCTCGGTTAATTCAACCATGTGCAATAATAGCCAATAATGGAGAATCCAACCTCTCCTATTGGGCATGAATTGATAAGGGAAAAAACTAGATATACGGATGGAAGGCCAACCTTCCAACTCAAATTTATCTTGAGCAAGATCAAGCAACCATACTTTGTTCTCTCCATTATTCTTTTCTCTCTCTTCTAGCTCTTACTACTTTGTGTATGGAGATCACTGTATTCAAGTTCTATGACAGTCATCTTGATGCAACTAAACCTTTTGGTCCCCACCTATCATTCATCAATGTTGCATTGAGTACAAAAGCATCCCAACTATCACTTTCAGGCTTCTTGAAAGGACTCGAATAATGCAACAAAATGAGTTTCAGATTCCATGTAGAGTATAAACTAAGATGTATTGCAATGAAGCATAATCTAGAATTTTAGGATTGGAGAAGCTCCCTTAGAGATGAGTAATTTAATATGTTGTTACTATTTGGAATTAAGAATTAGATGTCTTGAATAACATAGGAATGTTGGAATAAATCATGTCTGAGTAGCCAACAAGTACACGAAAGATTGAATAAAGATATTGTTTCTTACATGAGTCATAGTTAAAAATCATTATATTTATGTGACGCATCAGATTATTTTGCCCCAGTTTCACATATATCTTCAGGCTATTGGTATTATGAAAGAAAAATGTCATTGTTGCATAGAATGTCCATCACCTTGAAAATAACCAAATCTCAAAACTTAAAATCAAATGTATTTTAATTATAAATCCAAAGTTAATGCTCAAACTAAACCTTCATTTGGTTATCATTTAATATGGTGTTGGTATAAAATTTGACTTACAATGCTTTCACTTGAGAACATATTAAATATCACTAGAACATACTTTGTTACTCTCATATGTTTGTTGTGCCCATTATTTGGAGACAATGCCGTAATATGATTTTGGGTCTTTAAATGTCACTATGCACATATGTAGATTGCCTTTTCTAGTTCATATGCAAGCTTCCTTTAACCAATATGCCAATGATCTTAATTAGTTCCAAGGAATGAAATATTGTTTTATGATAGGATATAATCCCAAGGCTAACTACTATCATAATAAATTCAAGCATCTATGATCTACATCTTCGTTGGTGCTTTGAGAAAATCATAATTGCATGATTTGGAACTTTAGTGGAAGGAAAGAAGAACATTTATTACATAAACATACCATGAGCCAGCATGTCCAGGAACATCAATCTCCGCTAGAACATTGATGCCTCGCATTCGAGCATATCTAGGAAATATGTAAAGACAATTTAGCCTTAAAGAGTATTGTCACTTCAAAAAAACCATCAAAGTTGAATTTCAAGGATCTACGAGAAAGTGGAACTTTTATCTCTTACTCTACAATTTCATGTGCATCTTTCATTGTGTAACGCTCTGAAGGGCTATAAGCACCATTCCATAGTTTTGGAAGAGATGGAATCTCTAAAGGAAATGATTGTGTGTCTACAATATGCCAATGTAGAACATTCTGGATACAAGACATCAAAATTGGAAATCATATATAAAATCAATAAAATTAAATTAAAGAAATGAAAGACAATAGTAATAAAGAAGTTATTATAAAATATCTAGCATATTAATAAGGCAAATTTATTTCTCTTTTCTTTAAAATTGAACATAGATAAATGCATATGTGACTTGCAAGCATAGCTATAGATATGTTGTTGGGTACCATATCAATGGAAAGATCACGCTGTAAACCCAACAGGTTCGAGAGTGTAAAATGGAGGTGCACAAACCATATCAAAGTGAAATACTTCATTGGAATTCACAATGTCAGACAATCAAGAATCTGTTGATGGGGCCCTTGAAAGTCTAGATGTGTTTTTCTCATTGGCACGAGCGATTGTCAAAGATCATATATCAAACTTATGGTTGATCAGAATACAGAAAGCACCAATTTGGATGGTTTGACCATGGCAGTAAATGAAGAATGGAGATATTGTGAGACATGTCAAGGTCCCGTTACCCCTCTTTCAATAGGAGTACATATGCATAGATTCACTTTTGGTAGCACCATTGTAAGACCAAGGAATGCCATTCTAAAGCTCTGTAAAAGCATTGCGGGATAATCTTTATGTGAGAGTGTGTCCTAGATGGAATCTCTAAAGGAAATGATTGTGTCTACAACATGCCAATGTAGAACATTCTGGATACAAGACATCAAAATTGGAAATCATATATAAAATCAATAAAATTAAATTAAAGAAATGAAAGAGAATAGTAATAAAGAAGTTATTATAAAATATCTAGCATATTAATAAGGCAAATTTATTTCTCTTTTCTTTAAAATTGAACATAGATAAATGCATATGTGACTTGCAAGCATAGCTATAGATATGTTGTTGGGTACCATATCAATGGAAAGATCACGCTGTAAACCCAACAGGTTCAAGAGTGTAAAATGGAGGTGCACAAACCATATCAAAGTGAAATACTTCATTGGAATTCACAATGTCAGACAATCAAGAATCTGTTGATGGGACCCTTCAAAGTCTAGATGTGTTTTTCTGATTGGCACGAGTGATTGTCAAAGATCATATATCAAACTTATGGTTGATCAGAATACAGAAAGCACCAATTTGGATGGCTTGGCTGTGGCAGTAAATGAAGAATGGATATATTGTGAGACATGTCAAGGTCCCGTTACCCTCTTTCAATAGGAGTACATATGCATAGATTCACTTTTGGTAGCACCATTGTAAGACCAAGGAATGCAATTCTAAAGCTCTGTAAAAATAATCTTTATGTGAGAGTGTGTCCTAGATCCCCAATGTGTTGACAGTCATAGCCAATCTTCTTAGCTTCATTTCGATGATGCTTGGTTTTATAGCACTGCTGACATCCATGTGGTGGGCGGTAACTCCCTACCTTGTTAGGCATCCTTATGCCTTGGGATGATGGCATGTAGGCATCCTAGAGGTAGATGTATTAGGGCTCATGATTTACAGAATCACTCAATGTCTAGCCTCGCAAAGGTGATTGTCTTTGTACTTTTCCCTTTCATTATCCTTTTGATCATGACGTACAAAATTAAGACTCATGAGTTACGGGGCCACTCAATGTCTAGCCTTGGAAAGATGATTGTTTATTGTACTTTTTGCTTTCATTATCCTTTTGATCATGGCACACCTATTTGTTACCCAATTAGGTGTCATATTGAGTCTCTATGTATTCCTTGGCCTTGTTGTTTTCATCATGTCACACTTCTTCATTATGGCATTCTCATATTTTCCAAAAGCTTGTGGTTCCCGAGGCAGTTTGTGGATCCCAATGCATAGGCCTCCAAGGGATCATTAATCAAATTCCAAAGTGCTCAAATGAAGCAACAAAGTTTCTACCCCTCATATCCCTTGGGATTTTTCAGAAATGGTGATCGAAGAGGAATATATGCTCAATCAAAGGGTGTTGTACTACATTTTTGGCACATGTGAGTTTCCAGAGGCATTTTGAAGGCCATTCCTTGGTCAGGAGGGGCAAGAAAGCAGACAATGGGCATATACAATTTTGTGCTACAAAATCCGGGTTCCAAATTTTTCATGCAACCAATGGCATTGGAGATCTACACTCAGGGCTTGACTTTCTAGGAGGTTGGCCACATATGTGAAGGATGTGTTGAAGTTTCATAGTCTAACAGTTAGAAACCCTCCATGTACTTTCTAAGTTATTCCTTCCTACTTGTTTTGATTAATTAACAAGTTATTTACCATGTAAATACTGAAAATAAACACAAGTACATGCTCAACACATTACAGATCATCAACTGAAGGAAACAGAAACAAGTACACAAACGACACCGTTATTTTTGGACTAATGTCCCCGAAAAAACCCAATGCGGGAAAATCAGTGCAACTATTTGAGGGTTTGATTTATTAAGCAGTTTCAGAATACAATCTAGGTGCCAAATCTAGCTCACCCAACAGAGAAAAATCTCGGCAGTAGTACCTCTCCTTCGGAGACAGATGCTTCGGCTTAAACCCCGGATAAACACTTCGACAGCTCCTCAACTCCAATCTACCCCACGAAAAACCCCAACATCAGCCTCTTCTACCCTCTGCGTCAGCTTCCCTAGTAGTTCCCGGCTACTGCCCTCTGCGTCAACTTTCCCGACTGTTGCGTTGATCCTCCCAGCACTATCTCTGCCTCTTTGCTTCTGTATTCACTGCCCCTTAGCTACAACTCTAGATCACTCTCTCAACTTTCTCAGCAAACCCAGCCCCAGAAAGTCGAAATCTTGATCTCTTGGTGTGTTCTCCAAGTAACCCTCAAGCCTCCTCTTATACTTTTCTCGTTGATAAATCAACGGCCGAGATTAACAACCTAATCAATGGCTAAGATTAGATCTTGCTTGATCCATGACTTTTGGACCATTCTAACACAGTTTTATATTAATTCACATTAATATTTTATTTTTCCTAAGTTTAGATTTAGGGACTCCATTAAAAATATTAATTATTTTAATATCTCCCACACTATTTAGAATCTGCCCAAACCCTTTCTGGGTATTGGAGATCTCATGTGCCTTAGCCTCTCCACCAATTTTCGTGGCTAGAGCACATCCGATGCTACCCCAAATCAACAGCTTGGAGAGCCCTTCAACTCATTCAAGGGAACTTTTGGATAAAGGAAAATTAAAAAGTAGAGGAAGGACAAGTCATAGAGCAAAGAGAAAGGAAATTTGGCAAAGTAAAAGGAAACGACATCTATTCCAAAGGCAAAGGTGTATATTTCTAAAATTGGTTCAAGTATTTTTTCGACATTAAATTTAATTATTCACATGACATATCTAATATCATTTGGTGTAATAATTTGTTGTTTTCAATTTTTTGCTACATACTTACATAGAGAAATCAACAAGACAACCCTCATAATTATCCTCTCCACCTCCTCTTGACCCCATTTAAGGTACTCCCCTTACCTGGATTTGTTTGAGGTATTGAGTGGAATCCTCCCTTGGAATTTCAAGAGAAAGTTGGGCCTAAAGAGTGAGGGGTTTGGGTTGAGGTGACAATGGGCCCTTACCCGATGTGTTCCCATCTTAGAACGATGCGCGGACCTTTACAACCCTACTAATTGAATCTCACATTTTCAAGTAAATTTGTAGTCATGTAATGTCCCTTCCTAAAATAATTTACTTAAGTTTATTTCCACAATTTTGGCATTTTTGGTGACAATAGGACCCACAAATTTTTGGAGGAAGACATAGGAAAAACAGGGGGCCGAAATCCTTTTGCTAGTGGAGCGTGGGGGCCACACTCATGGGTAAAACACACTTGCCTAGGATGGAATTCGAATCGCCAAGGAAGGGGGGTCGAAACACTTGTTGGAGGGACCCACATGGGAAAGAAAACTCACAAATTATAAATAGAAGAAGCTCAGCCACTTTTGGGGTCTTTTGTCAATTGAACTTTCTATTGTTGCTCCAGCTGCTTAGTCGGGTCACATTGTTGTTCAGCACCATGTTTTCCAAGGGGAGAGCTCAACCTTCTTTCGATGGACTACGAGTGCCACCCCAGGGAGGTCAAATTGTACCAAGTTGGAGGAGAGTTTGGAGGGATTCAGAGCTATACACTCAGCCTTTCTCTCAACTAGTGCATTTTCCAGGAGGACGCAGGGGCGATCACTCTTTGCTCATTTTAGCTATCTTCTGGGTGGTGTTTGCCAGGAGAAATTTGGCATAGAAGCTTCAAGGGAAGATCAGGCTAATTGATGAGTTTTGGGGCAAGAGGTTGTTGATCGAAGGCAGTACGAATTTGTATATCCGGGGCCTGCGCAGTGGCCATTTTCTAGGCACACGTGGGAGTTTGAGGCAAGTGTTTTGGAGTTGGGTTTTGCCGGGAGAAACAAGGAGACTTTTGGGGTAGTGAGACTTAGCATTTTGGGAGTGATTGGAGGGATTTAGCAAGGAGTTTGCTGATAGGTTGTATTTTCCAGCCATTGGAGGAGGACGTTAATTGGGGCCGAATTTCAGGGGTCAGAACCAGACCAAACCCTTTCTGGGTTTCGGTGGGTTATTTGAGAGGATCTTGGGACAAATTTTACATAATTTTATGAGCACCGGACGTGGGGTTTCCAGCAGTATCTTTCCAGCAAACACTGCAGTTTTCTACAACAGCGTAGGACATCATTGGAGCAGCTTGTTCTCTCATCTGGCTTCCTATTTTATTACCTGGGTCTTGTCAAGCTTGCCATTGAGGCAAGCCCAGGTGCACTCCTTCCATAACATTGTACTCTTGCTCCAATTATTTAATAAAATGGCTTAGTTGGATGACATTTTTGGAGTTTTCATGGGTGTTCATGGAATTTTCTGAATTTTGTGTTGCATGTACTGTTTTGCTTTGCATATCATTGTTTTTCCTAATTAGGAACATTACAGTGGTATCAGAGCTTCGATCTTAGCTCATGTGTGAGGGAACTTTCCTATGAACGAGGAGGATAGGCAGAACATTACTTACTGAAGGCAGAGATACTGGAGCAAGGAGAGCGGATTGGAGATTACACCTGATACTGAGGCACGTGGGAAGGTAGTAGTAGTAGCAAATGTGGGGAAGCTAAAGAGTGAGGAAGTGGCATTTGATAGCCTCTTAAGGCCCTAAATGATTTAGCCAAGGGACAGAAGGAGGTGTTGGAGGAGATCAAGCAGTAGAATAAGGACAAGAGCATCCATCGTGAGTTCCTATCTGGAGACACTTCAGGGGCCTCGCAGCAATATAACTGTAATGCCCCTATTTTTATTTTCCTCCATAGTACAGCCAGGGTGGATTTCCCTGGCAGGTGATGGCCAGGTCAGTGGAGCAGGTTTATGTAATCAGTGGTTTCGATGGAGTTTTGAGGAGATTTTATGGGATTTGATGGCATTCGCTTGGCATATTCCATCATTTGCACAGTTTGCCTTTCATTCCATCGCCTTCCGACAACTTTCAAAAAATAGCATTATTATGGGACTTAACTTAATTAATTATGCTCGAGGTGGCATTCTGGGAGATTTATTGATGGAACACCTTAGTGTAATAGCTCGTTGGAACCAGAACAAGAAGATCTACAGGATGGAATGCTAAGAAGTGACTTCTAGTGGTCAGAGAGAGTATGGTGGGCGATTTACCATTTTCCTTGATTAAAAGTGACTTTAATTAGTCATTTAATTAAGGAAAAATAATTAATTAGAGGAAATGGGCCAAAAGTGACTTAAGTAATAGAATTAAAGGTCACTTAAGATAAATTCAATGGAGGAGCTTCTAGAATAATAATAAAATAATAAAATAAGATGCTTCTAGAGGCTTGGAGATCTATCCATCAGATCTATAAAAGAGGAGGAGGAGGTCATTTGGAGACATCTTGGATTTGTGTATCGTCTTTGTGGTGAGGTTTGGAGAGCCTAGTTCTCTACTTCAGCAGTAGCCCCAGGACGAAACCACTTGGGTGATTCAGTGAGAGTGGGCGAGCACCCATCTCTTCCCTTGGTGGATCCATTCAAGGTTCACAGGTTGCAGTTTATTGATTTTTAGTTTGTTTTGGAGGCCGATTTGTGGCATTATTGTAGATCTATTTGAGGCCAGTTTTTCATCTCAGTTATACGAGTTGTATGTGTATGTAAAACCCCAACTTATCTAATATAATAAAGCTGAGAATTTTCTTGTTCAATGTGTTATGGATTGCAATGCTCTATTTGTCTTTAATTTTACATAACAATCTTCTGTTAAATGCATGATAAATTTTATGTGAAAGAGCTTGTTCCAAATTTATTTCTTTTGGGACATTACAGTGGTCTCAGAGCTTCAAACTTGGCTTAGTCTGCGGGTTCGGGTTTTCAGTTTTAAGTATTCGAAGGTTTATTTTGGAAGTGCCAAAGTCATCCTTTGATGCAGAATTTTATTTTTGTGCGAAGATTGTTGTTATCGGTGATTTTCTGTATCAAAAATAATATATTTTGTTAGAAGATATTTGATGCACGCGACATTTCCATAGGGGTTGTCGAAACTCTTGTTTTTCCGGTGATCTCTAGTTCTGTTGAGTACGATACCAATCAAAGTTGTTCACGTCAGCTTTGTTCCGTTAGTTGGGTGGATACGTTGACTGATTACCATAGTAAGACTGAGCCGACTCTAGCTCGATAGGGCCAAATCGTGGTTTTTGGTCTGCGCAGGGTGTATTCAGCCATGGTGAGCTGGAATCGATGTTGGAGGAATGGTTGAACTGTTGAAGACAAGTATCATGGTTACGCAAGAACAAATTACAGTGAGCATGTCAAATCGGCATAATTAACATGTCGTTGGAACTGAAGGCAATGCATTGGATCTGCATGAGTGCTAGTGCGGTTGGATTTTGTATTTGGCCCGAAGCACATGACTATGCACAAGAGAGTGTGTTCGAGCTGTCACTCCAGGAGTAGAATGTCATGTCCCTTCTCAAATACATTTGTAACAGGGTGCTGCTACACAATTTTGCACAATTTTGGCTAAGGAAGAGAACCCCTCATTTTCGACTTAGGGACTTAGGAGGCGATTCGACTTTATTTGGTTGTTAGTGGAATGTGGGGACCGCCCACATGAGAGTTCGAATTGGCCCATTTGAATAGGTTGGAGGGAAAGTCGAATAGGTGGATGGAGGGGCCCACATGAGGCTAGGGAGGCCCAAGGAGTTATAAGGAGGGAGCAACTCTCATTTTGGGGTTCATTCTTACATCTTGCAAACAAAACATTTTTGTTTAGCTGAGTCAACTGGCTATTTAGCCACGAATCTCTCAAGCAGGAGATTCAACCTCTACTTCGGGGGACCAACCGTGCCTGCCCTAGAGAGGCAGTTCCACAAGCATTTTAGGAGTTCCGGGGTTGTAAGACAGCACCAACATTACGCGCAGAGGAGGGAGTGTGTATTTTTGGGTAGCTAGAGAATACGTAGAGGGAGCTAGGAGCCATCAGAGATCAGGTGTTTTCTGGGAGAGTTAGATGGTTAAGAGAGCAGCAATAGGCCAGCATTCTTGTTGAATTTTACAGCAGCAGAACCAACATTCCTACAGTTCGATTTGTTGGGCTAGGGGACAATGCAGAGGCCATTCCAACAGTTTTCATGGAGCTTGGGAGCAGGTGCCATAGACCGGAAGCCCATCTGAGAAGTCAGGGATTTGATAGCAGGGGTCAGCCCAGCACTTTAGGACCATTTCTGGGAGGATTTACAGGCAATTTCCAGTGGGCCGAGTTTTGCAGTTGCAGTTGAAGTTGGGCTCCAAGGCGGTCAAATTTCAAAAGTCTAAACCAACCAAATCCTTTGTGGGTTTTTCTAGGTTTAGGCCAAGGAGTCCGCGGTTTAAAGCACATAATTTTATGGGCCGTAGTAGTGCACCTTCCAAACATTTAAACTTTAGCAAAAAGGCAATTTTCTGGGGCAGTGCAATGCAGATTGGTGCAACAGTTGGAAAGCCTTCAGTTCAGCCATTTTCTCACCTGGGTTTGGTCATGCTTGTCCATTGGGACTAGCCCATATGCACCATCTTGTTATCCATTGTATTTAGCCTTCAGAAAAGTAATAAAATGGATCAGTAGTTCCATATTTGCAGCGTTTTTATGGATGTTTAATGTGTATTTCTTTTTTATAATTTGTTGCATAGATTATTTGCTTTATATCACTTGTATTCCTATTTAGGATCATTACAGTGGTATCAAAACCTAGTTCTTGGCTCCGCTGTGGGGATCATCTCCTATGAGAGAAGGCGACCAGCAGAACATCACCTACCGAAGGCAGAGGTACCGAAGCGTAGAAAGAGAGCTGGAGATTACTCCAGACACAGAGGATAGAGGGAAAGCAGTGGTAGAGGAGGAGGACATGGTGGAACCCAAGAGCAGGGAAGAGATGGCTTTCAACAACCTCCTGAGGGCCCTGAATGACTTAACCAAGGGTCAGAAAGACGTGCTGGAAGAGATCAAGTCGCGGAACAGGGAGATGACCACTCCTAGAGGGTTTCTGTTTGGGGAAACTTCTGGGGCCTCTCAACCATTCGATCATCCCTCACCAGCAGCAAAACACCCATCAGCTGGTGGGCAAACTCATGTTACACTGCCTTCTTTCGTGCCAGTGGCGCAAATTGAACCTGTAAGGGGGGAAGACCCCCCTCAGATGGTAGACTATTTCAGAGAGTGACAGTCTATGGATGAAGACTTTAAGGAAGCCCTCTCTTTCAAAGATTGTTGCAAGCTCAAGCAGAGTGAGAAGAACAAGGGTTATGGAGGACAGGAGACCCAGAACTACGAGTTGCAGAGGACCATAGGGAGGATGTATTTCCCTACTTTCGGTAGCACTGCCAAGTGCATAGCTAGGGCTCGGGTTGAGAAGATGGACACCTACTTCCAGCTCAACTGGATGATAAAGCAAGAAGCCATCAAGATGGTCGCGCTACACATGGAGGGGGAAGCCCATGATTGGTGGTTTCATGGCTTGACCACCCAAGGGCATGCCCATGTGGCTTCTTATGAGGACTTCACCAGGAGGGTGGTGTAGCGATTTGACCAGAGAGATCCAAAGGCCCATTTCAGAGAGCTAACCCAATTGCGCCAAACAGGAAACCCTAAGCAGTACATCTTAGAGTTTCTGCGAGTATCAGTGATGGTTCCGAATCTATCTGAGGCTAGGAGGGTGTATACCTTTATTGAGGGCTTGCTTGAGCCCCTGCATGGACTTATGAAGTCACGCAGACCCTCCACACTGTAGGAGGCAGTCTTGTGCACCAGAGATCTATAGGGGGCCATCCCCAAGACTAGAGCACCTTTTCCTGCACAAACCCCTCTTCCACAAAAGGAGCATGAGACTAGACCTCCACCTCAGAGGACCATACAGGGGAGGGGGTTGTTAGATGATGAGACATGAAAGGACCTTAAGAGGAGGACGTTGTGCTTCACATCCAGGGAGCCCTGGGCACCAGGCCATCGGTTCACTGTCGATAGAGCACACTATATTGAGGTTTTTCTGACAGTGACCAGGAGGACAAGGTGGAGCGGGATTGTGGTGTGGCAGATGGTGAGAGTCTAGCAAATAGAGGGCCACCACTACCACCTCCAAAGGGCGAGGCATCCCTTGCCCTAGCCAGGGGAGTCCTTGCTTCCTTATAAGGGATTCCCAAATTTTTGACACTAAGGATCGGAGGCACTGTAGAGGAGCAGATGGTGTCAGTTCTAGTTGACAGTGGGGCTACCCACAATGTCATAGATGCCCAGTTGGTTCAGAGGAGGGGCCTCATCACGGCTGAGTTCGAGGGCTTTTTAGTCCTAGGACCAGGTGATCGTACCATACAATGCACTAGATATGTGTCTTCCTTGATAGTAGTTATGGGGAACTACTCGATGACCGACCATTTCTTTATGGTCGATGTGCTAGACACCAACGTGGTGATGGGTGTCCAGTGGTTGTATTCCCTTCGGCAAGTCACAACAAATTGCAGGAAGCTAGAGATGGAGTTCATTGGGCCGGATGGAAAACAGGTAGTTTTGAGAGGCATGTAGTCTTATCCACCTCAGACAGCTTTCACTTATAGGATGGAGGCAGACCTGCGACATGGGGACATTGCATGGGCAGTTGAGCTGAGGATCTCAGAGGCTAGGGGACCGGCTCAACCACCACCACCAGACATACAGGTTTCGCTGGACAGGTACGCAGTGGTGTTTGGGGACATTCTACCAGGGCAGCCACCAGACAGGGGATTTGAGCACACTATTGAGTTGGAGCTGGGTGTGCAAGCAGTGATCGCCACCCCTTATAGGCATCCCAAGGCCTATAAGGATGAGATAGAGAAGGCCATCCAGGAGTTGTTAGCATTGGGGCATATCAGGCCAAGTTCCAGTCTCTTCGCTTCTTCAATGGTACTAGTGAAGAAGAAGCATGTGCATTGACTATCGGGCCCTCAACAAGAAGACACTGAAGAACCAATACCCCATTCCCCGCATAGATGAGTTGATGGACGAGCTTAGAGGAGCCAAGTACTTCTCTAAGATCAATCTGCGTTCAGGGTACCACCAGATCAGGGTGAGCGATCAGGATATCCCTAAGACAGCTTTTCAGTGCCACCATGGGCACTTCGAGTTCCTGGTCTCCAATCATGCATGAACCATGTCTTTCGGGGAAAGTTGAGGAGGTTCGTGCTAGTTTTCTTCGATCACATCCTGATTTACAGCCGAACATGGGAGGAGCACCTCCAACACTTGGAGGAGGTACTGCGCATTCTTGAGGAGCAACAGTTTTATGCCAAGCTCTCCAAGTGCGAGTTTGGTTTGACGGAGATGCTCTACCTAAGGCATATCATTGGTGTTGATGGGGTGAAGGTCCATGAGGAGAAGATTCGGGCCATCCGAGACTGGCCAATACCCCGAGATGTGACTGCGTTGAGGGGCTTCTTAGGCATTTTCACCTACTACAGGAAGTTTGTCAAGGGGTTCTCACAGCTGGCAGCACCCTTGATCGACTTGACCAAGAGAGGGGCTTTCGCATGGACTGATGGAGCATAGGTTGCCTTCGACCACCTCAAGGAGGTGATGAGCAGTTGCCTAGTCTTGGCACTTCCGAATTTTTCCCAGCCATTCACCGTGGAGTGTGATGCATCCGAGGTAGGATTTGGAGCAGTATTGTCACAGGAGGAGCATCCCATTGCTTTCGAGAGTCAGAAGCTCCTACCACACAAGCTGTCATATTCCATATATGACAAAGAGATGCTGACCATCATGCATGCATTGGCCAAATTCCATCAGTACTTGGTGGGCAACAGGTTTCGAGTGAAGACTGATCACAATAGTCTTTGTCACTTCATGGGGCAGCAGGGCCTCAATGACAGGTAGCAAAGATGGGTCAGCAAGGTGCAGGCCTATGACTTCAATATAGAGTATGTGCGGGGGAAAGAAAGTGTGGTAGTCAATGCTCTATCTCGAAGGCCAGCTGGGTTATCCCTCATGAGCGTCTGCCATGATTGGAAGGCTCAGTTGTTGGTGGAGTACTCCAAGGATAGGAGGGCATGCGAGGTATTGGAGGGTACCCATGCAGATGAGCGTTACCGAGTGATGGATGAGGTCATCTATTACAAGGGGCGCATTTTCTTAGTACCCAACTCGCAGTTGAGGGAGGGGGTGCTGCAGGCAACACATGATTCACCATTATCAGTCACCAAAGGGTTCCGGAAAACTTATATGGAAATCAGGGAGAGATTCACGTGGAAGGGCCTCAAGGAGGACGTGTTGCAACACGTACGGGAGTGTGAGGCATGTCAGAGGAACAAGGGGGAACTGATCCACCCTGCCAGATTGCTACAGCAGCTTCCCATCGCTGAGGGGAAATGGGAAAGTATTTCTATGTATTTCATCGGCTCCCCATAGTGCAAGGGAAGGACTGCATCTACGTAGTGGTCCATAGGTTGACCAAATTTCCCCACTTTTCCCCATCCCCACCAGATACACAGCTGCACAGGTTGCAGAACTATTCTTCCGGGAGATTTTCAGGTTGCACGAGCTCCCCAAGAACATAGTGAGTGACAAGGACCGCAGGTCCATGGGAGGCTTTTGGTAGGAGCTCTTCAGATTGGTAGGGACTGAGCTCACTCCTAGCACTTGCTACCATCCTCAGACAAATGGCCAGACCGAGAGGGTTAATCAATGGTTGGAGGGGTACCTGAGGAACTACGTGACCGGTCAGTAGAGGGCTTGGATTCGGAGGTTGCATCTGGGCAAGTACTGCTACAACACCACGCACCACATGTCTATTGGTATGACTCCTTTCCATACTCTATATGGATATGATGCATTATCTTTTGCTGACATTGTCTTTGGAGACAGTCGGGCCCCAAAGGCCAAAGACTGGGTCCAAGAGGGCCAAGATATCCTCAAGGCTCTCAACGATAATTTGGTGACAGCCCAAAATCAGCAGAAAGTATGCGCTGACCGGCAGACAAAGAGGCATTTCGAGGAGGGGGACTTAGTATACCTTCAATTGTAGCCTTACATGCAATCGACACTAAAGCAAAAGGGGGCCGATAAGCTACAACCATGCTTCTATGGGCCCTATCGGGTGATTAGACGAGTTGGACAGGTGGCCTATGAGCTAAAGTTGCCTCATGGGAGCAAGATCCACAATGTTTTTCATGTCTCATGCCTTAAAAAGGTGTTGGGAGAACAGGTGACAGCAGCAGCTGATCTACCCCAACTGGATGATGAGAGCCACTTTGTTTTGAAACTGGAGGCCATTTTGGAGAGAAGGGAAAGGAAACTGAGGAGCAGGAACATCAGGAAGTTCTTGATGTGTTGGAAGAACTTACTGGATAAGGATGCCACTTGGGAGGGTGAGCACATATTGGGCACCTAGCTTTGAGGTTGCTTGAGGGCAAGCAACATTTGGGAGGGGAGGACTGTTGCTACACAATTTTGCACAATTTTGGCTAAGGAAGAGAACCCCTCATTTTCGACTTAGGGACTTAGGAGATAATTTGACTTTATTTGGTTGCTAGTGGAATGTGGGGGGCACCCACATGAGAGTTCGAATTGGCCCATTCAAATAGGTTGGAGGGAAAGTCGAATAGGTGGATGGAGGGGCCCAAATGAGGCTAGGGAGGCCCAAGGAGTTATAAGGAGGGAGCAACTCTCATTTTGGGGTTCATTCTTACATCTTGCAAACAAAACTACTTGATTGTTCGCTCTACTGTTTAGTTGAGTCAACCGGCTGTTTAGCCACGAATCTCTCAAGCATGAGATTCAACATCTACTTCGGGGTACCATCCATGCTAGCCCTAGAGAGGCAGGTCCACAAGCTTTTCAGGAGTTCCGGGGTTGTGAGACAGCACCATCATTCAGTGCAAAGCAGGGAGTGCGTATTTTTGGGCAGCGAGAGAATATGCAGAGGGAGCTAAGAACCATCAGAGATTAGGTGTTTGTCGGGAGAGTTAGAGGGCTGAGAGAGCAACAACAAGCCAACATTCTTGTTGAGTTTTACAGCCAGCAGAGCCAGCATTCGAGTAGTTCAAATTGTTCGGCTAGGGGACAACGCAGAGTCCATTCTAGCAGTTTTCATGGAGCTTGGGAGCAAGTGCATAGACCGGAAGCCCATCTAGGAATAGCAAGGGTCAACCCAGCACTTAGGGACCATTTCTGGGAGGATTTATAGGCAATTTCCAGCAAGGCGAGTTTTGCAATTACAGCGGAAGTTGGGCTCCTAGGGGGTCGAATTTCAGAAGTCTAAACCAACCAAAATCCTTCGTGGATTTTTCGGGGTTTAGGCCAAGGAGTCCAAGGACAAAAGCACATAATTTTATGGGCAGTAGAAGTGCACCTTCCAGCCATTCGAATTTCAGCAAAAAGGCAGTTTTCTAGGGCAGCGCAATGCAAATTGGTGCAGCAGTTGGACATCCTTCAGTTCAGCCATTTTCTCACCTGGGTTTAGTCATGCTTGTCCATTGGGACAAGCCCAGGTGCAACATCTTGTTATCCATTGTATTTAGCCTTCAGAAAAGTAATAAAATGGCTCAGTAGTTCCATATTTTCAGCTTTTCTATCAATGTTTGATGTGTATTTCGTTTTATAATTTGCTACACAGATTATTTGCTTTATATCACTTGTATTCCTATTTATTATCATTACAGAACGATGAAGTGGATGTGCATGCATGGGATCGTGAGGCTTCACGTGGAAGTCTATCTGGATTGCACGAAGAAAGGCAGTGGGGACTCCTTGAGACAGGGGTCGAGAATTGAGTCCTTCATTGGCCTAGGGAAGCATATCATGTCATAGTTGTTGAGTCGAGTTAGTGATGGACTTGGAAACGAATTGTGTTGCTACACCTTGTTGTGGGTGTTAAGGACCAATTGGATTCATATGCGGGCCGACTCAATCGCTTGCTGTGTGGGTTCCAATTGAGTGGCCACTTGTTTCGTGGCTGCAAAATGCTCAATGGGAGCCGACTAAAGTATGAAACCCGTGAAAGCCGCAAGCTGCTGTCAGGATGGAGCTCGACTAATTCCCAAAGGCGTCGATTATGGTGTGGACAAGTTTTAATCATCAATCAAAAACCGCCCATATTATTATAGATGTACCGATTATTGCAGAGAAACATTGTCTCTGAAGGAGACCGACGAACAGCGCAGGGTCGCGTTCACTGAGTTCTTGTTTATGGGCAGTGCAGTGCGTGATTCAACCAAATGAGAATGTGGTAGTGTTGGGAATATGAAATTTTGAACGGAGCATTGAGCGTAGAGATCAATTGAGACAGAGGATTGAGTCGTCGTTTCAGTAGGAAGATCACTAAATGTTCTGCACTATTGTGTGAATTTTACGTAGGACCTATAGCTATGTGTGGTCCGAGCCTTATCACCAAAGGAAATAATCGCATACGTGGATCTCACTACTCTTGGACTGTGATCGCAAGGAGAATGTGAAAGGTTGTGATCAGGCTCAGCAAAGTCAACAAAGCGCTACCTGTAGCTCAGGAGGTCTCCGCAAAAGTTAAACAAGGAATTCAAGCAAGGAGAAGTTGACAAGTTTTCGTGATTAGGACGGGTCCACTTCAAAAAGCGGTTGTACAGGAAGGGAGCGTCTGGACTGTCGATGACAAGTTGACGGCTGAGAATGTTGACAGCGCTTTAGAGAGAGTATCATCCTCAATTTTGAAATGGTCCATGTATGCTAAAAACGCTGACATAAACTCCATTGCGTTGAAGACAAAGAGAGCTAATCTTGATCAAACAGAGTCTAGAATTAACTTTGGGTTGTTTGCTGGGAGTTGATGTTTTCCACCAAGAAAATTATAGAGCACAGATTCGCTCGTGGGAGCAGTTACCAGGTTCATTCATTCTTATTTTCTCTCTATACACTCAGATTTCAAGAAAGAAAGGGTCGTCTGTCTTAAAACTATAGTTATTTCTATATTATCAGTTGTTTACTCATTTTTGGGTTTGATGCAAGTAGCATAAATTTATGGTAGAGTTTGTTCAGCACACCTACAATAGTTTATTGTTAAAATCCTTCACTAAGAAAACTCCACAAACTATATGAAAACACAGTGGCTTACAATGAGCTTTTGAATGCCAAATCCTCCAACCATCAAAGAACGAGTTTTATGATGTGAATCATATGTACACCGGCATGATAGCTTGTTGGGCTTTGTATGTAGACTAAGTAATGGTTGAGTAGAGTATGTTACAACCTTACATTCTTCTATGTATTTGTGAATACTAGTTGTTAGCTACTGTGAATAACATTGTTGAGTGTTGGGTTGTGTTGGGAAGTTTGTTAGTCAGAGTCATGCATAAAACAACTTGATGTACTTGCCATTCTTCTTCAGCTAAAGACATGGATAAAACTTTCATAAACTCTCTCAGGAAACCAGCAACAGCAAACAACAAACCCTTCTCAAAAGGGGGTCTATGCCATTCTTCAAAGAGAACAACCAAAGGATGTGCATAAGGGGCAAGAGATAGGACACAAAATATTTGCACTTGGGGCAGTTTTGAAATACATGAAAGTCACATGGAAAGTCCTTTTCAAACTAGATGAATTGAATGCACTCCTTTCCGAAGTGAACCAGTTAGAAGGGAGGAAACTCATTTGGGCTCTAAAAGTAGTTATGCTTTCTCTCATACAACACAAGTTCTTGGAGGAACCTTGTCAAGGGGTTAGACTTCCAGTTGTATCTTGTCTCAATAACATTATGAGACTAACTATCCCTATAGCTCCTTACAATGATGATGTTATGAGGAGAGTTTTGAAGCTGATAGTGGATACTTTTCAGGACTTAGACAACAGTGCAGGTCTTATATTTGGGAAGAAGCTTGAGATTTTAGAAGTTATGGCTATGACTAGGACTTATGAAATCACATTTGATCTAGAGTGAGATGGGTTGATCGTACATATGTTCCAATGCTTCTTCAGAATTAGGAAACATCATACTGACACAGTCATGGCACACATGCAGTCCATCTTGTCATCATATATGAGAGGTCGTGATGCCATTTGTCGGGAGTTGCAGTCTCGATTGTTGTCTGTTTGGAGGAGAGAACAGTTGGTCTCGACTGTTGCTTATGAACTAGCCGAGAGGTTGGTTAAGCAGAACATTGGGTTGTTCAGGAGAGACTTGACCAGGGAGGAGTTGCTCAGGTTTGGGGATCATGCAACAAGAATGAGATGACGAGGAAGGGACTTTGCTTTGTCTACAAGGTACCTTGTGGATCTGATCACTCATGTTTGGGTGACGTTGATGAGGTGACAGACGTAGACCAAGAGGAGATTCCTTTTGACTTTCAGGGTGAGGATTCTTCTCTGGACGAGTCCATGGGTTCATACGATCATACCTCTGAGGAGCACAAACAGTCATGTGGAGTTGATGACAATAGCCCAAATGTGCATCCATGTGTGGTAGAGGAGTATGGAGAGCAGTTGATTGTTCCCATGAGGGAAGTAGCTCTGAGAGCAGATGAGCGACTGATGATTCAATGTAGAGAGCACATAGAGGAGCATGAGACAAATGACACATACAATGTGCGGGATGGGTCAGTGTTGGAGAGTCAGCTAGTGGATCATGTTGAGCCCATGATGGAGGATGAGGAGACACCCTTGGGGCCAGCCATTGGAGTGGAGCAAACATATGTGCAGGCAGCCTCCTAGGAGGCAATATTTACAGACACTTGTCCTTAGGAGGTGTTGGAGATTGACAGGTTAGTTTTGCAGGAGGCTAGTAGACGACAGGAGCTATTGGAGATGGTGGTGCATCCATATTTGGGCCGACCCATTGATGAGGTGCGGGTAGATGCACAGGCAACTGGCAAAGTTGCAGGACTTTCAGGGAACAACCCTCTCCCGAAGTACATAGATAGGGCTTGTAGCACATCTTGCCCACTTTTGCCTATTATAGTGAGAAGGGCACGTTTCCTTAGACAGATCTGGCTGATTGACCGGATAGAGCATCATCCGTAGAGCAGGGGCACATATCAACCCAGTAGACTTCTTCCTTGCATAGGTGCCCATGCATTGGATTGGTGAGAGATCATCAACTAGTACCCTATTGATGGAATATCATTTCCAATCAGGAGCAGTGTACTGCGGGATCCCTTAGAGGTGAGGGATATTACATGCTTCAGTTCGCAGTAGGATGTAGGTTGGCCACTCATCAGTGTTTCAACGCATCATTAATATGATGAGATTGACCTTGGTTTATGTCGAGGATTGGATTGGAGAGAGGTGATGAGTTGGTACGCAGTGGATGGAACAACATTCACAGTTGGATTTATAGCACAGCAGGAGCTTTGGAGCCTTCATACTCGTTGGCATTGGGATCCAGGAGGATTTGTTGATAACAGGTCCAATCAGAGATTGGTTTGGGATGCAGGCATTGAGGGGTCCGTTCATGGTGGGTTGACACAAGAGCAGAGCATCACCTAGTGGTTCGTATGGGATCCGAGCATTGGGTCTCAGTTGTGTTGGGCCACCAGATTGGTCCACAGATTTGGATTGCTTGAGGGCAAGTAATCTTGGGGTGGAAGGACTGTAATGTCCCCATTTTTATTTTCCTCCATAATACAGCGAGGGTGGATTTCCAGGGCAGGTGATGACCAAGTCAGTGGAGCAGGTTTATGTCATCAGTGGTTCCGATGGAGTTTTGAGGAGATTTTATGAGATTTGATGGCATTCGCTTGGCATATTCCATCATCTACACAGTTTTCCTTTTGCTTTGTCGCCTTCTGACAACTTTCAAAAATTAGCATTATTATGGGACTTAATTAATAATGCTTGAGGTGCCATTCCGAGGAGATTAATTGATGGAACACCTCAGTGTAATAGCTCGTTGGAACCGGAGCGAGAAGATCTACAGGATGGAATGCTGAGAAGTGACTTCCAGTGGTCGGAGAGAGTATGGTGGGCGATTTACCATTTTCCTTGACTAAAATAGACTTTAATTAGTCATAATGAAGGAAAAATAATTAATTAGAGGAAATGGGCCAAAAGTGACTTAAGTAAAACAAAATAGAATTAAAGGTCACTTAAGATAAAGTCAATGGAGGAGCTTCTAGAATAATAATAAAATAATAAAATAAGATGCTTCTAGAGGCTTGGAGATCTATCTATAAGATCTATAAAAGAGGAGAAGGAGCTCATTTGGAGACATCTTGGATTTGTGTATTCTCTTTGTGGTGAGGTTTGGAGAACCTGGTCTCTACTTCAGCAGTAGCCCCAGGACGGAAACCCTCGATTGATTCAATGAGAGTGGGCGAGCACCCATCTCTTCCCTTGGTGGATCCATTCAGGGTTCACAGGTTGCAGTTTATTAATTTTCAGTTTGTTTTGGAGGCTGATTTACGGCATTATTGTAGATCTATTTTAGGCCAGCTTTTCATCTCAACTATGTGGGTTGTATGTGCATGTAAAATCCCAGCTTATCTAATATAATAAAGCTGAGAATTTTCTTGTTCAGTGTGTTATGGATTGTAGTGCTCTGTTTGTCTTTAATTTTACATTGAAATCTTCTGTTAAATGCATGCTAAATTTTATGTGAAAGAGCTTCTTCCAAATTTATTTCATTTGGGACATTACAACAACCACCCATCACCAACCACTCACCCACCAGCTTTCAGTGGGCCAACCAGGACCACGCTGCCTACTTTTCTACCATCAAGGACCTAGTGAGCAAGGCGGGCCAAATGATTAGATGCCCATGGGAAATTATTTCAGGGAGTGGCAATCCATGGGGGAGGATTTCAAGGCAGCCATGTCCTTTAGAGATTATTGTCACCTCAAACAGAATGAGAAGGGCAGATATAGTGGGGGACCGAGCACACAAAGTTCAGAGTTGCAACTTACTATTGGGATGATGTATTTTCCCATGTATGATGGATATGCCAAGTGCACGACTCGAGCTTGGGTGGAGAAGTTGGATACTTCTAGCGTAATCGGATGACAAAGGTGGAAGCCATCAAAATGGCTACCTTGCACTTGGAGGGGGAGGCACACAACCGGTGGTTTCATGGCTTGTCCACACTCGGGCATGCCAACGTGACCTCTTATGAGGACTTCACATAGAGAGTGGTGGAGCATTTTGATAGGAGGGACCCAGAGGCTCACTTAAAGGAGCTGACCCAGATTAGGCAGATTGGCCACCCAAAGCAGTACATATCGGAATTTTCGAAGGTCTCAGTCATGGTGCCAGATTTGTTTGATGCCAGAAGGGTGTACACATTTATAGAGGGGTTGCTTGAGCCATTGCATGGACTGGTGAAGTCCAACAAACCCACTACTTTGCAGGAGATTGTGACTTGTGCCAGGGATTTGCTGAGGGAAATACCCAAGACTAGAGCACTGTGAAAATTTCTAAACTGAAATTCTACTGCAGTAATTAATTTGTTTCACCTACTTATTATTCACAATAAGTTATTTACGAAATCCCTTCAGCAAATATTAAAATAAATTCTACTGCAGTTATCACACAATTACCCAGAGAAAAATGCATGCACAAGATTCAATCACATCAACATAGTTGTTTTTGGACAATTGTCCCCAGAAAAGCCCAATGTGGGAAAACCGGTGCAGCAGATGAGGTCTTTATTAATCTTCAACAGCAATTGATTTTACAAGGAATGATTTTACAAAGAAACTGAAAGAAAACCCCTGAGACTTTCCCTTTGAAACTTTCTGACACTTTGGAGACCCTGCTCCCACTCCTGTGTCACCTCTGCGTCACTCTGTGTGGCTTAGCGTGGCTCTGAGTGGCTCTGCGTCAGCTTGCTTGAGGGATGCGTCTCTCCTCTGGACTTAGTCTCTCTTTGCACTATCTCCCACTGTCCCTGCGTCACCTCCTCCTCTGTCACTGCCTGTTGTTGATGCCCTCCTCTTCCTCCACCCTGTAACTCTCCCCCTGAAATCAATATCCTTCTCTTGAGAATCGATTTTCCTTGAGATATTGAGTATCTGTCGATGTGTCTCCAAATGATCCTCAAGTCTCCTCTTATACTTTTCTTGTTGATGTATCAACGGCCGAGATTAAGTCTCTAATCAACGGCTAAGATTAAAATAAACTTGATCCTCATCTCTTAAAAGCTTCTCACCATTATCTTTATTAATATCCATTAATATTTTTATTTTCTTAAGTTTAGACTTAGGAACCCATTAAAAATATTAATTATTTTAATAACTCCTCATCCGGGTGAGATTTCTCAAAACGATTTCTGGGTCTTGGAGATCTCATGTGCCTTAGCCTCTCCTCCAAATTTCAACGCTAGAGCACATCTGATGCTACCAAAAATCAACAAGCACCCATATCATCACGGGCTCCCTACCCACAAAAGGGGAATGACACAAGGCCTCCACCACAGCAAGTAGCCCAGGGGTGTGGGCAGTTAGATGAGGAGATCAGAAGAGGCCTCTGGACGAGGAAACTATGTTTTACTTGTTAAGAGTCGTGGCAACCAGGTCATAGATGCACAGCAGGCAAGGCCCACTACATTGAGGTCTTCTTGGATAGCGACCAGTAGGATGATGTAATGTTCCTAACTAGGAAATTCAGCGATACACAAAGCAAATAAACAAACCAAAATCCAAAAATGAGATACCATCAATAAACGACCATGAAACCACTAGAATAGAGAACATCTGAGCCATTTTATTACATCTTTCTGGAGAAAATACAATAGTGATGGAATGGTACACCTAGTCTTGTCTCCAAGGACAAGCGTGACAAAACCCAGGTGAGAAAATGATGATCCCAGAGCTGCCCAACTGTTGCTCCAGAGGTAATCTGTGTTGCCCAAAAAACTGTGTTGCCTGCTGGAAAAGATGTGCTGGAAACCCTGCTTCCTATGCTCAGAAAATTTTGCAACTTCAGCGCCCGACTCCTCAACAAAAACCCACCAAAACCCAGGAAGGGTTTGGCCTAGTTCAAACCCCCAAAAATCGACCTCCAAGGACCACGTCCTCATCCTCACACTGACAAACTCAGCCTGTCTGGAATTGGCTGGGAAAGCCCTCCAAATCCACCCCAAACACTGAGATGATGTCCCCTATGACTTTCCTCCCTTCTCACAATTGATCCCAGCTCCGTAACTCTCTCCACCAACTCCCACATGAGCCCCAGAAAGGCCCTCTACACAGTCCTCCAAGGCTGTAAATCGAGCTGTCCAATTGCAGCAACCACCTGCTCCCAAACTCCTCCCAAAGATTGACCCTCTATTGCACTCCAACTCCCCAAACTTTCCCGGCAAGTGTTGCCCAGACGAACTCCCAATCACCTCTGCGTGATTTAGGAAACGCTCTGCTAGTTCGAAGGCTGAGTGGTATGCCCATGAATCTCCTTCGGTTCTCCTCAAGGTAATGTGAAATATCTTCCTAGGGTTGCACTTGAAGTCCCCCGAAGGAAAGGTTGAGTCTCTCGCCTGAGAAACTCGATGCTAAAGAGCGAGTTAACATGGCTAAGCAACTCGAGCAAACACAAGTAAGTTTGATGTGCAAGAATGAATGCCTCAATTGAGGAGCTCTTGCTCCTTATATCTTCGTGGGCCTTCTTTCCCTCATGTGGGCCCCTCTCCAAGCCATTTGATTCCCCTCCAAGGCAATTCAAATTGCCCAAGTGCATTTTTACACGTGGGTGGCCCCCACCTTCCACTAGCAATCTAATTCAGCCTTCCTTTCTCCTAAGTTCCTAAGTTAAAATTGTTGGGTTCTTTTACTTATCAAAATTTATGCAAAATTGTGGAGAGACCAAAACCTGTTACAAATTTATTTGGGAAGGGACATGATAGATGATGTGGAGTTCGAGAGATGGAGACAACGAGACGCAAGCAGAGAGAGGACCACCACCACCACCACCACCTGGGGGAGCACCTTTCGCACCATCTGGGTGAGTCCTCGCTTCTTTGCGTGGAATTCCCAAATTTTTGACCCTGAGGATCAAAGGCACAATGCAAGGACAACATGTCTCAGTATTTGTAGACATTAGGGCCATCCACAATTTCATTTATGCCCAGATGGTTCAGAGGCAAGGTATCACTACGGAGGAGTTCGAGCGGTTCTCAGTTCTAGTGTCGGGGGACAGGACTATGCAGTGTACTCGATCTCTCCCCGTTTTGAAAATGACCATGGGGAACTACTCAGTGATAAATCATTTCTTTGTTGTGGATGTGTCGAACACCAACGTGGTGATGGGTGTCCAGTGGCTCTACTCCCTTGGTCGGGTCATCACTAATTGGAGGAAACTGGTGATGGAGTTCACCGAGCCAGATGGCAAGCTGGTGGTTCTTCGGGGTATTCATTTGTATCCTCCATAGACGGTTTCAACACACAGGATGGAGGCTGACTTAAGGCGGGGGACATAGCATGGGTGATGGAGCTAAGGAGTTGAAGCCAACACACCCCAACATACAAGCCATCTTGGACAAGTACCTGGTAGTGTTTGGGGACATACCACCAGGGCAACCACCTGACAGAGGATTTGAGCACATGATTGAGCTAAAGCCGGGGGTACAGGCAGTTATCACCACTCCTTATAGGCATCCCAAGGCCTACAAGGATGAAATTGAACGTGCCATTAAGGAGTTGTTGGCGTTGGGGCACATCAGGCCAAGCTCTAGTCCCTTCTCTTCATCAATTGTTCTAGTGAAGAAGAAGGATGGGACTTTGCACATGCGCATTGATTATAGAGCACTCAACAAGAAGACTTTGAAGCACTGATACCCCATTCCACGCATTGATGAGTTGATGGATGAGCTTAGAGGAGCCAAGTACTTCTCTAAGGTAGACTTGTGCTTGGGGTACCACCAGATCAAGGTGAGGGATCGAGACATCCCCAAGACGGCTTTCAAGTACCACTATGGGCATTTCGAGTTTTTGGTCATGCCCTTTGGCCAGACCAACACACCTACCACTTTTTAGTCGTGCATGAATCATGTATTCTGTGGGCAGTTGCAGAATTTTGTACTGGTGTTCTTCAACGACATTTTGATTTACAACCAAATGTGGGAGGAGCATTTGCAGCACCTGGAGGTGGTGTTGCACATTTTAGAGGAGCAGTAGTTTTACCTATGTTGTCCAAGTGTGAGTTTGGACTGAGAGAAATGCTCTACTTGGGGCACATCACTGGCACAGATGGAGTGAGGGTTCATGAGGAGAAGATCAGGGCCATCCGGGATTGGCCAGTACCCCGGAATGTGACTGAGTTGAGGGGATTTGTAGGCATATGTACCTATTATAGGAAGTTCGTAAAGGGATTCTCATAGTTAGCATCTCCCCTCACAAATCTGATGAAGAAGAGGGCTTTTGCAAGGATAGATAGAGCATAGTCGACATTTGATCGCCTCAAGGAGGAGATGAGTAGTTGCCCAATTTTGGCACTCTCGGATTTCACTCAGTCGTTCACCTTGGAGTGCGATGCATCAGGTGAGGGGGCTATCATAATTTTATCTCAGGAGGGACACCCCATCGCTTTTGAGAGCCGGAAGCTCCTTCCACATGAGAGGTCATATTCTATTTACAACAAGGAGATGTTGGCCATCATGCATCCATTGGCCAAATTCCGGCAGTGTCTGGTGGGCAACATATTTCGGGTGAAGAAGGATCACAATAGTCTTCGCCATTTTATGGGGCAGCAGGGCCTCAGTGACAGGCAGCGGAGGTGGGTCAACAATGTGCAAACCTATGACTTTAATATTGAGTATGTCAAGGGAAAAAACAATGTGGTAGCAGATGCATTATCTAGGAGGCTCACGACGCTTTCATTCATGAGCATTTGCCGTGATTGGAAGTCGCAGTTGTTGGTGGAGTACTCCAAAGATCGGCAGGCATGTGAGATTTTGTAGAGTACTCACACTGATGAGCGTTACAAGGTGATGGCTGACATTATATACTACAAAGGGCGCATATTTTTGGTGTTGGGTTCATAGTTGAGGGAGACGATTCTCCATGCAGCTCATGACTCTCCATTATCAGGGCACCAAGGGTTCTAGAAGACATATATGACAGTTAGAGAGTGTTTCACATGGAAAGGCCTCAAGGGGGATGTATTGAGATATGTTCAGGAGTGTGAGGTTTACCAGAGGAATAAGGGGGAGTTGACCCATCCAGTTGGGTTGTTGCGGCCACTTCCCATCCCTGATGGGAAGTGGGAGAGTATCTAGATGGATTTTATCACAAGGCTCCCTGCGGTGCAAGGCAAAGATTGTATTTATGTAGTGGTGGATCGGTTGACCAAATATGCTCATTTCTTCGCCATTCAACACAGTATTCAACATCACAGGTGACCAAGTTATTCTTCAGGGAGATCTTTCGCTTGCATTGACTCCCTAAGACTATAGTCAATGACAGAGATAGTCGGTTCATGGGAGCATTCTCGCAAGAGCTTTTCATATTAGTGGGCACAGAGCTCACCCCCAACGCTAGCTAGTAGCTACAACCCGAGACGAACGGTCAAACTAAGAGGGTCAACAAATGGTTGGAGGGTTATCTACGAAACTATGTGACCAGGCAGCAGAGAGCACGGATTGGTGGTTGCATTTGGGTGAATACTACTACAACACACCCCACCACATGTCCATTGGTATGTCACCTTTTTTATCTTTTGCTGACATTGTTTTTGGAGACAATCGAGCCCCAAAGGCCAAAGATTGTATCCAAGAGAGCCAAGATATCCTAAAGGCTCTCAAGGATAACTTATTGACAACCCAAAATCAGCATAATATGTATGCGGATAGGCACGGGATTGAGAGACAGTTTGAGGGGGGGGACTTGGTCTTCTTGCGGCTATAGCGATATCGTCATTCTCCATTGAAACAAAAGGGGGTCGAGAAGCTACAACCATGATTTTATGGGACATACAGGGTGACTAGGAGAGTTGGGGAGGTGACCTATGAGTTGGAGCTTCCATCAGGGAGCAAGATTCACAACGCCTTTCATGTCTGATGCCTCAAGAAGGTGTTGGGGTAGCAGGTGATAGCAACTACAAAGTTGCCTCCACTCGATGATGAGGGGCATCTGGTTTTGGAACCGGAAGCCATTTTGGAGATTAGGGAGAGGAGGCTGAGGAGCAAAACCATCAAGGAGTACCTAGTACGCTGGAGGAGCTTGTCGGATGGGGATGCCACTTGGGAGGGTGAGCACATACTTGAACATCCATCACTGAAGTTCCTTGGGGACAAGCAACATTTGGGAGGGGAGGACTGTAATGTCCCTTCCTAAAATAATTTACCTTAAGTTTATTTCCAGAATTTTGCCATTTTTGGTGACTATGGAGCCCACAAATTTTTGGAGGAAGACATAGGAACAGGGGGGGCCGAAATCGTTTTGCTAATGGAGCATGGGGGCCACATGCATGGGTAAAACACACTTGCGTAGGAGGGAATTTAGATTGCCAAGGAAGGGGGGTCGAAAAGCTTATTGGAGGGACCCACATGGGAAAGGCAACTCACAAATTATAAATAGAAGAAGCTCAGGCACTTTTGGGGTCATTTGTCAATCGAACATTTTATTGTTGCTCAAGCTCCTTAGTTGGGTTACACTGTTGTTCAACACCAAGTTTTCCAAGGGTAGAGCTCACCCTTCTTTTGGTGGACTACGAGTGTCACCATAGGGAGGCCAAATTGCACCAAGCTGGAGGAGAGTTTGGAGGGATTCAGAGCTATACACTTAGCCTTTCTCTTAGCCAGTGCATTTTTTAGGACACAGGAGGGGATCATGCTTTGCTCATTTCAGCTATCTTTCGGGTGGTGTTTGCCGGGAGAAATTTGGCATAGAAGGTTCAGGGGAAAATCAAGCTAATTGATGAGTTTTGCGGCAGGAGGTTGCTGATTGAAGGCAATATGAATATGTACATCCAGGGCCTGCACAATAGCCATTTTCTGGGCACATGTGGGAGTTCGAGGGAAGTGTTATGGAGCTACGTTTTGCCAGGAGAAATAAGGAGACTTTTGGGGTAGTGAAACTCAGCATTTTGGGAGTGATTAGAGGGCTTTTGCAGGGAGTTTGCAAACAAGCCGTATTTTCCAGCGATTGGAGGAGGACATGGTAATTGGGGGCGAATTTCAGGGGTCAGAACCAGACCAAACCCTTTCTAGGTTTTGGTGGGTTATTTGAGAGGAGCTTAGGGCTAATTTTACAGAATTTTCTGAGCACTGAAGGTGGAGTTTCCAGCAGAAAGTGCAGTTTTCTGCAGCAACATAGGACATCATTGGAGTAGCTCATTCTCTCATCTGGGCTTCCTATTTTATCACCTAGGTCTTGTCAAGATTTCCATTGAGGCAAGCCCAGGCACACTCCTTCCATATCATTGTACTCTTTCTCCAATTATTTAATAAAATGGCTCTGCTGGATGACATTTCTAGAGATTTTATGGGAGTTCATTGAATTCTCTGAATTTTGTGTTGCATGTATTGTTTTGCTTTGCATATCATTGCTTTTCCTAGTTAGGAACATTACAAATCACTAGTAAAATTTCTCATGCTAGTCATGATTAATATACTCCTTGTTGCTATTTCTCATTAACACAATTTGTCTACTTGGAGAAACTTTGGAGGGGGGGCCTTTGTGATCTATGTTTGGTGCAATAGATCCCCTCCTATGGTTTCTTGGGAGTGTTTGTACCTTGTCCAAACAAGATGGAGGATTGGGCCTAATCCATATCAATTTATAGGATACTATCTTGTCAACCATATTTATTGCACATTGTATTTGTTATATATGTTTGGTGCAATAGATCCCCTCCTATGGTTCCTTGGGAGTATTTGTACCTTGTCCAAACAAGATGGAGAATTGGGCCTAATCCATATCAATTTAGTGCAATGTTACACTAATCATTATCGGGATAATATCGGTGCGAGGAAAAAATCGGAAAAAAATCGTAATAATCGGGAAAAAAATCGTTAATAATCGGGAAAAAATTGTTTGGTGCAAAAATATTCATCTTTTTTCAAATTTTTTAATATCTAAACCATCTACAACATAAAATAAATACATTGACACATAAATATGATAAAAGAACTAATATATAAGATGTTTAATATCATTTCTAGTGCTAAAATCACACTAACAGTGAATCATGTCCTGAATAGTAAGTCCAGACTCCTGAGTCCCAACTCAGCCTCAAAATATCAACAAAAAATATAATAATGTATCTCATATCATGAGTCATAATGTCATATACAATGAAATGAACCAAATAACTAAAGTCTAATACCACTGATTTCCTTTGCCCCTCTAGATGTAGATGTCGGTGGAGTTGGCAGGCCACAGTAGATTATGGAGTCTGCTATGCTCTAGGAGCTGAAGAACTAGGAGCTACAGGAGGTAGACCACGTCCTCTACTTGTGACAGGGGTAGCTTGGGTCACCTCCTCAAAAAAAAAAAACAAAAAAAATCATTTTTTTTTCCCGAGTACTAAGCGCGATTCTATCTTTTTGTTGAAAATATCGCGATTATACGATAATATCGCGATTTTAACAACACTGATTTAGTGTACTATCTTGTCAACCATATTTATTGCACATTGTATTTTTGGCAATGAACTATGGAAAGTGTTGATCAAACATAGAATCCTCCATAAGGGATATAAAGTTGGGATTTGAGGGCAAATTCTAGATTGGTGATGTGATTGCTTCACCAAATTAATTTAAGATGGATGGTGATCACATCTTTGAAAGGATCTAAGAAGCTTGGAAAAAAAAATTGTCCCATGTCTGCCCTAGAAATGGTATAAGATATTAACATTGCTAGTAATTTGATCTATATGTGGAGGGTTCAAACCCTATTATTTCTCACTGTGAGAGTTTTCTTCCCAAGAAATTGTCTAGGAAGGTCACACTGCTTGTTACCCCTCATGTTGCATAGGAGGGTTGACCCCTAGTGAGTTTATCCCACATCTTAGAAATTTCCAAGGTGACAAATTCATGAGGATTTGCTTATTTGGATATGGCACTATCATTTGGTTGGTTGAATGCTTTGGTTGGAAGAGACTCATTTCTCCTTTGTGATGGATTGTCATGGTTCCTCTATTGTTTCTCTCTTCAAGCTTGCATATTTTTGGTTGATGGATCAACATGCTAGCAAATAGTTGATGATGATGATGCTTGCTACTTCTGTCATGTCGCTTCCTAAATTATTGTGGAACAAGATTATTTTTTGTATTATGGGGCTAATTTTGGAGTTAGTGGACCCCATTCGATTTTATTAGGAGATTAGACTTAGGAGAAGTTGCTTGTTTTGTAGTTAAATTACACATGGGGGCCACCCTCACTAGGGAATCAACACTCCCTAGGTTGATTTGCATGGAGGGGGTTAACTTTTGCATGATGGTGGTCAAGTGAGGGCCCACGATGGAAGACTAAATGGAGGGAAAAATGCTCCACGAAATCTATATAAGGAAAACAGCTCTCCTCTTCTCATTCATCATTGGAGTATATCGATTTCTCTTTGGTTGCTCGAGCTGCTTAGCCGAGTCACTGGCTATTTAGCATGAGTTCTTCAGGCGGAGAGCTAATCCTTTTTTCGGGAGACTTCGAGTGCCACCCTGGGAACATTTTCTTCATTTCTTCATGAGGAGGATCACATTGTGATTTCCAACAGTAGCATTCACTTCTAGGTGGTGTGTATTTCTGGAAGACGCAGTGGAGAGGAGGCCGAGTTTGTTGGTGATGCTTAGCAATGGAGTTTGTATGTGAGATTTTTCAGAGAGGAGGCTAGGGAGGATTGTCAGCATTTGGGAGAGTTTGGGAGCTGATCGAGCTTCTTGCTTGGCAGTGTGACTTTTGCACTACCTGGGCCAGCACAAATGCAGTATTTGGGAGCTCACTTGGTGGGTAGAGTATCAATCCTTGAGGCTGAGCTTTGTCGTAGAGGTTGGAGGAGATACTTGGAGTGGTGTTTGCTTCCCTTTCAGAGCTTGGAAGAGGGCTTTGTGGCCATTCCTTGCAGGGCATATTTCTGGAGTTTTTTGGAGAGCGTGGGCCATAGAGGAGGTGGAATTTGGGAGGTTGGATTCAAGCCAAACCCTTTCTGGGTTTTTGTGGGTTTTGGCCAAGGATATTGTGGCTAAATTTTCGTCATTTTTTTAGCACCAAAGGCAGGGTTTCTTGCAGTTCCTTTCCAACCAGCGGTTGTAGAGCATTAGAGGAGTAGTTACTTTCCAGCATTGAGATTAATGTTTGACACCTGGGTTCTGTCAAGCTTGCCCTTGAGGCAAGCCCAAGTGCATTTTCCAAAGTGCATTTTCCACACTATTGTACTTGCTCCATTACATTAATAAAAATGGCTCAACTGGTTCTGATTTCTTATGTGTATTGAGTATTTGTTGATCACTTATTTTTCTGTTTATGAATCGTATTTGCTTTTGTATATCACTGTTTTTTTAACTTTGGAACATTACAGTGATATCAGAGCTTAGATTCTGGCTCAGCCATGGGAAACTTTTCTATGAGTGAGGAGGACTGGCAGAATATTACTTATGGAAGACAGAGGTACCAGAGCAGGGAAAAGGAGTTGGAGATTACTCCAGACAAGGAGGATCGTGGGAAGACTACAGTAGTAGAAGATATGGGCAAGCCCAAGAGCAGGGAACAGATGGCCTTCAATAGCCTCTTGAAGGCTTTGAGTGATTTGGCGAAGGGGCAAAAGGAGATGCTAGAGGAGATCAAAATACAGAACCAAGAGTGAAGAACTCACTGAGAGTTCGTAGCTGGAGAGACTTCAAGGGCCTCTCAATAGTTCGATCACCTTTCACCCACTGCGCAGAGGCCATCCTCGAGTGAGCCAACTCGAGCTACTTTACCCTCTTTTATACCTTTGGCGCAGGGAGAGACTAGTGGAGTTGAGGATCCATCGTTGATGGGGGAGCATTTCTAGGAGTGGCATTCCATGGCGGCAGATTTCAGAGAGGCTCTAACCGTCAGAGACTTTTGCAAGCTCAAGAGAAGGGAAAAGGTTATGGGATGCAGAACTATGAGCTACATTGTTCTATTGGGAAAATGTATTTCCCTACATATGATGGCACTTCCAAGTGCATAGCACATGCTTGGGTAGAGAAGTTGGACACATACTTCCAGCTGAATCGAATGACAGAGGTAGAGGCCATCAAGATGGCCACATTGCACCTGGAGGCGTAGGCACACAATTGGTGGTTTCATGGTTTGCCCACTCTGGGGCATGCCAGCATGACCTCCTATGAGGACTTCACACGGAGAGTAGTGGAGCGCTTTGATCGAAAGGATCCAGAGGCTCACTTCAGGGAGTTGACCTAGCTCCAACAAACAGGGCATCCGAAGCATTATATCTTGGAGTTTTTGAGGGTCTCGGTCATGGTACCTGATTTGTTAGATGTGAGGAGAGTATACACATTTGTTGAGGGATTGAGAGAGCCACCATGGGGACTGGTGAAGTCTCGCAAACCATTTACTCTTCTGGAGGTAGTATCTTGCACTCAAGATTTGCAAGGGGTCATCCCCAAGGCCCGAGCTCCATTTCCTGCATGCACTCACTACCCTTAGAAGGGAAGTGACACTAGAGAACCCACAGCGCAGAGAGCTCAGGAGGAAGAAGTTGTGTTCTACATGCCAAGAGCCTTAGGCACCTAGTCATCGGTGCACAGCAGGCAAGGCCCATTATATCGAGGTCTTCTCAGACAGTGATCAGGGGGATGATGGGGAGTTGGAGTTTGGAGGCAAAGACAACGAGGATACAACAAGGAGAGGACCACCACCACCACCACCTCAGGGAGGAGCATATTTCGCACCAGTAGGGCAAGTCCTAGCTTCTTTGTGTGGGATTCCCAAATTTTTTACTATGAGGATCAGAGGTACAGTGCAGGGGCAGCATGTCTTAGTCTTGGTAGACAGTGGGGCCACCCACAATTTTATTGATGCTCAGATGGTCCAAAGGAGGGGCATCACCACTACAAATTTTGAGGGGTTTTCAGTCCTAATACCAGGAGACAAGACTATGCAATGCACTCGATATGTTCCCGCTCTGACAGTGACTATGGGGAACTATTCGACGACAGACCACTTTTTCGTGGTGGATGTACTGGACACCAATGTAGTGCTAGGTGTCCAATGGTTGTATTCCCTTGGTCGAGTTACCATCGATTGGAAACAGTTGGTGATGGAGTTTGTTGGACCAGATGGCAAGTCGGTGGTTCTTAGGGGCATCCATTCGTACCCCACTCAGACAGTTTCGGCCCACTGAAGCATGGAGACATAGCATGGGTGGTAGAGTTGATGATTTCAGAGGCTGAGGGGAAGACTACACCACCACATCCAGACATACAAGCAGTACTAGATAGATATCCGATAGTTTTTGGAGATATACCGTCGGGGCAATCACCTGACAAGGGATTCGAGCACACTATAGAGTTAGAGCTTGGTGTTCAGGCAGTCATAACTACATCCTATAGGCATCCCAAGGCCTATAAGGACGAGATCGAGAGAGCCATCAGGGAGTTGTTGGCGTTGGGTCACATCAGACCGAGTTCTAGTCCGTTTGCTTCTTCGATTGTGTTGGTGAAGAAGAAAGATTGACTACAAGGCCCTCAACAAGAAGACGTTGAAGAACAAGTATCCCATTTCGCGCATTGATGAGTTGATGGACGAGCTTAGAGGAGCCAAGTACTTCTCTAAGATAGATTTGCGATCAGGGTATCATCAGATTTGGGTGAGAGAGCAGGACATTCCGAAGATAGCCTTAAGGTGTCATTATGGGCATTTCGAGTTCCTAGTCATGCCTTTTGGGTTAACCAATGTACCGGCTACTTTCTAGTCATGCATGAACCATGTGTTTCGAGGCTAGCTGAGGAGGTTTGTACTGGTATTCTTTGATGACATCTTGATTTACATGAGGACATGGGAGGAGGACCTACAACACTTAGAGACAGTCTTGCGTATATTGGAGGGGCAACACTTCTACGTTAATATGTCCAAGTGTGAGTTTGCACTCACAAAGATGCTTTACTTGGGACACATCAAAGGTGAAAATGGCATCAAGGTGCATGAGGAGAAGATTCGGGCCATTTGGGATTTGCCAGAACCCCGAGATGTGACAGCGTTGAGAGGATTTTTGGGCATCTGTACCCATTATCAGAAGTTTGTGAAGGGCTTCTCATAGTTGGCAGCACCCCTTACTGATCTGACTAAGAAAGGGGCCTTTGCGTGGACAGAGGGAGCTCAGGAAACATTTGATCACCTCAAGGAGGTGATGAGTTGTTGTCCAATTTTCACACTCCCAGATTTTACTCAACCTTTTACATTGGTGTGTGATGCATCAAGTGTAGGGATTGGGGCAGTCTTGTCCCAAGGAGGGCACTCCATTGCTTTCAAAAGCTGAAAGCTTCTACCTCATGAGTTGTCGTATTCCATTTACGACAAGGAGATGTTGGCCATAATGCATGCATTGGCCAAATTTAGACAGTATTTGGTAGGGAATCAATTTCGAGTGAAGACGGATCATAACAATCTTCACCATTTCATGGGGCAGCAGGGCCTCAATGACAGACAGCAGAGATGGGTCAGCAAAGTCCAAGCCTACGATTTTGATATTGAGTACATGCGGGGGAATCACAATGTAGTGGTGGATGCACTATCCAGTAGACCAATCGTTCTTTCACTCATGAGCATTCATCATGACTAGAAGGCTCATTTATTAGTGGAGTACTCCAAGGGTCGTCGGGTGTGCGAGATCTTGGAGGGAAACTATGTAGATGAGCACTACAGGGTGATGGATGAGGTTATTTATTATAAGGGGTGCATATTTTTGGTTTCAAGATCACAGTTGAGAGAGTGTGTCCTTTGAGCAGCTCATGGTTCTCCTTTGTCCGGGCACCAGGGGTTTCGGAAGACCTATATGGCAGTGAGAGAGCGCTTCACTTGGAAGGCCCTCAAGGTAGATATGTTGAGGCATGTACAGGAGTGCGAAGCTTGCCAGAGGAACAAAGGAGAGTTGACCCATTCAGTAGGATTGTTGCTACCTCTTTCCATCCCTGAGGGGAGATGGGAGAGCATCTCTAGGGACTTCATTACTAGACTTCCCTTGGTGCAAGGGAAGGATCGTATTTTTATAGTGGTCAACTGACTGACCAAGTTTGCACACTTCTTTGCCATACTGACATGATATTCAGCCTCACAAGTGGCAGAGTTGTTCTTTAGGGAAGTCTTTCGTCCGCACGGACTCCCTAAGACCATAGTTAGTGACAAGGATAGTCGATTCATGGGAGGATTTTGGTAGGAGCTCTTTAGACTAGTTGTCACTGAGCTCACCCCGAGCACCAGCTATCATCCGCAAACCGATGGTCAGACAAAGAGGGTGAACCAGTGGTTAGAAGGCTATCTTAGGAATTATGTTACAGGCCAACAGAGGGCTTGGATTCAATGGTTGTACCTAGGAGAGTATTGTTACAACACCACCCCTCATATGTCCATTGGTATGACTCCCTTTTGTGCTTTATATGGTTATGATACTTTGTCTTTTGCTGATATTGTTTTTGGAGACAGCAAGGCCCCAAAGGCGAAGGATTAGATCCGAGAGAGCCAAGATATCCTCAAGGCTCTTAAGGATAACTTACAGACAACCCAGAACCAGCACAAGATGTATGTTGATCGGCATCAAGTAGAGAGGCATTTTGAAGAGGGGGACTTGGTCTACCTTTGATTGCAGTCGTACCGACAGTCCACACTAAAGCAGAAGGGGGCTGAAACGCTGCAACCGAGATTCTTTGGGTTGTACAAAGTGAACATGAGGATTGGAGAGGTGGATTACGAGTTAGAGCTACCAACAGGGAGCAGGATTCATAACATATTTCATGTGTCATGCCTCAAGAGGGTGTTGGGGCAGCAGGTTATAACAGTCATGGAGTTGCCTCCGCTTGATGATGAGGGGCAATTGATCCTAGAGCCAGAGGCCATCTTGGAGACCAGGGAGAGGAAGCTCAGAAGTAGGATCATCATAGAGTATTTGGTGCGTTGGAAGAATTTACCGGATGAGGATGCCAGTTGGGAGGAAAAGCACATTCTTGAGCATCTAACATTGAAGTTGCTTGGGGACAAGAACATTTGGGAGGGGAGGACTGTCATGTCCCTTCCTAAATTATGTTGGAACAAGATTAATTTTTGTATTATGAGGCCAATGTTGGAGTTAGTGGACCCCATTCGATTTTATTAGGAGATTAGACATAGGAGAAGTTGTTTGTTTTGTAGTTAAGTTACACATGGGAGCCATCCTCACTAGGGAATTATGCAATCCCTAGTTTGATTTGCATGGAGGGGATTAACTTTTGCATGATGGTGGTTAAGTGAGGGCCCACGATGGAGGATGAAATAGAGGTAAAAGTGCTCCATGAAATCTATATAAGGAAGGCATCTCTCCTCTTCTCATTTATCATTGGAGTATATCGATTTCTCTTTGGTTGTTCGAGCTGCTTAGCCAAGTCACTGGTTGTTTAGCAAGAGTTCTTCAGGCAGAGAGCTCATCCTTTCTTCGGGGGACTCGGAGTGCCACCCTAGGAAGGTTTTCTTCATTTCTTCAGGAGGAGGATCACATTATGATTTCCAGCAATAGCATTCACTTCTAGGTGGTGCGTATTTCTAGAAGACGTAGTGGAGAGGAGGCCGAGTTTGTTGGTGATGCTTAGCAATGGAGTTTGGATGTGAGATTTTCCAAAGAGGAGGCTAGGGAGGATTTTCAGCATTAGGGAGAGTTTGGGAGCTAATCGAGCTTCTTGCTTGGTAGTGTGACTTTCGCACTACTTGGGTCAGCGCAGAGGCAATATTTGGGAGCTCACTTGGTGGGTAGAGTATCAATCCTTGAGGTTGAGCTTTACTGTGGAGGTTGGAGGAGATATTTAGAGTGGTGTTTGCTTCCCTTTCAGAGCTTGGAGGAGGACTTTGTGGCCATTCCTTGAAGGTCATATTTCTGGAGTTGTTTGGAGGGCGTGGGCCATAGAGGAGGTCGAATTTGGGAGGTTGGATTCAGGCCAAACCCCTTCTGTGTTTTTGTGGGTTTTGGCCAAGGAGATTGTGGCTGAAGTTTCATCATTTTCTGAGCACCAGAGGCGGGGTTTCTTGCAGTTTGTTTCCAACCAGCAGTTGTAGTTACTGGGAGACAGCGTAGAACATTAGAGGAGCAAATACTTTCCAGCATCGAGATTACTATTTAACACCTGGGTTCCGTCAAGCTTGCCCTTGAGGCAAGCCCAAGTGCATTTTCCACACTATTGTACTTACTCCATTCCATTAATAAAAATGGCTCAGTTGGTTCTTATTTCTGATGCGTATTGAGTAATTGCTGATTGTTTAAATTTTTTGTGTTTATGAATCATATTTTCTTTTGTATATCACTGTTTGTTTAAGTTTGGAACACTACAACTTCATATGACTTATTATAGCATCATGGTATTATTCCTTGAACATATCCATGATAGTTCTAGTCCCTTGTTACCCCTCGTATTAGCATAAGTGGTAAATGGTGATTCTCATCACATGACAGGTTTTGCAGGGGTATTTTGTAGGGACGATGATGAGCTTGAGATGCATACCACATTATCTCCTCTTGATGTTAGCGCATCTTGATTGTGACGATTGTGCATCCTCCATGATGTTGCTTGAGGATGGTTGGTTGGATTATGTGGTTGATGTTCTTGGTCCATGTTTCTTCATAGCCACATATTCTTTAGTTGAATTATGGTGATGACATGCTCTATTGAAAATGATAGCGAGAAAGGGTTCCTTGATTTGTGCCTTAATTCAAGGAGACACAACGAGTTTCTCCTTAGCATGCTCGACTTCCCTATAAGTTAGGACAAATTCCTATAATTTAGGATTTGTTTCTAAAAGTCAGGATGGGTTATGAGGCAGTTAACTAATAGGCTGAAGTGGAAGGCTCAGTTTCGTGCCTTCTAGTGTGAGATCGCTGTGGAAGCCAACATGCATGAGTTCCAAGTCTAAATTTGGGCAGATCAAGTTACATGAGTGTTCATCTCCAGGATGCCGATTTTGGGTGTGTCACCTACAGCAAGAAGTGCCGAGGTTCCTTCACTCCAATATGTCATTACAATTTCCAACTGCTTGAATAATAAGAATAATATTATGGAGTGGAATTTATGAACATATGTTTGATTGTTACAAATGTGTCAGATTGTATGCCAAATGTTTGTGAAAATGCCCGAACATGTTCTGCTGTAGCAAATTTGTGTTTGGAACAGAATTAGTTTGCAAAAATGTTTGTTAAAAATTGCTACAGGTAAAATTCAAATTTGAAGAAATTTTTAGGAAACTTTAGTCTTGTGAAACTAAAGTATATCCAAGGTCCTACATTTTGTATTGTTAACCGTCTCGCGATTAACCACCATTTACAGTTAATAAAAAACTATATATAAAAGGTTATATAATTGCATTCAAACACTATTAATCCAACATACAACTTTGCATTGCCATAACATACCCATCTCAACTATTCACGAATATTACAAACAAAAACATTATCGTTTCCAATATTTCCTCTTTCTTGAAGGGATTCCAAATGAAACAAATAAAGTTCTTTGTTCATTAAATCTAAGCATTCCAATGATTAAACTTGTTATAAATCTCAATATTCTAAATCAACTCCATATAAAACATTAACCAAATACAAGGTTGAGAACCTACCAACTTTGAGTAGGCCATAGCATCAATTACTTTTTTGATCATCTCCAATGGTTGAAAATGTCGTGCAGTATCTATATTAACATTACAAGGGGAATATGGCTTCATGATAAATCATTCAAATATCCTTTGCTCATGCATAATTCTATAGTTATTGAAAAAATGTACATTTTTGGCACCACTAATCATTGCCAACGCGCTTTTTGTTCCATGTAATGACAAAGCAACAAACATTTATTAAGTTAAATTGACAAAGTCAAACAAATGTTTATAGCAAAAAAATATGATGAAGTTAGGGCCATTGTGCAATGATGAAAATATAACTTATATATGGGATCGTGTTGGTTTCTATACACATGGTTCTACAAATGAATTACACATGCTAGTTGATAAGGAAGTAATATGTATAACTGCATATTAAGAACAGGATTTAAAACTTGCAAAATGGTCAAAACATACTCAAAAGGTCCATACACACTTGGAACCTTGCCTTCTTATTGTGGTCAATATAAGGGATAAACTACCATGGCTTATTGATTGATCCTAGGCAACATTCATTGGACAGTGTTCTACTAAACATTTTTAGCTATTGACACCATGAGATCCACGTTACACACAATATTGTCCAACACAAAATCAGATAATAATAAAAGGGTCATGTAGAAGGTCCAAGCATTTATTCACACATCCACTTAAGGACTTGTTCTTTCTTATGGTCATTGTTCTTGGTATTTTACATTTGGTTAATTGGTTCACTAAAATATACATTTCAATCACACCATTAATCACTCTAAAGGATTGTGATCTCAAGTGGATTGTAATTTTAGTATAATTTTTTATTTCATTGGAATTGTTACCCACCAAAAAGTAGGTAGCCCATAGGAGAAAAATTCTCTTCTCCTTAGATAGAAAGCTAGCCAACACCCCTATATGATCAGCACGTAACATGATGCAGGGATCCTCTACTTGCTCCAATCATATTTTTATCTCCCATTCAAAATTCCTTTTTGAAGGAAGGTTGGTCATCCATCGACAGGTACTTCAACCATTTTGCATTCATGTGCTTTCAATTAATGTGATGGGGCCTGGGCATACTAATATGGATCAGGAGACAAAATGAATGATTGACTAATATTTGAATGTATTCTTGTTCCCTCACTTCACCTAGTAGGTTAGTCTTTGACTCTAGTCCAATGGAACCTCCTCTGAGGCCTTAGGTTTTTAGGAAGGGAACTACTAAGGAGGCTTTGATTGAAGTAGTGTCTCAAAGATATTCCATACCTACCACTTTCCATCTTTCCCATTATTTCATCTCCATTCTTTAGGGTCATGGGGATTGACACCCTTTATCCTCATCCTTGAGTCTGGACTGGAAAGTTTTGCCCTAGAGGTTGATGCAGCGAAAAGAAAAATATAACCATAAGAAATCCACAACGAAAGAAAAGGGTAAAATGTAAAAGATGGTTCGGAACTTAGATTAGCAAATGGGCAAATGTAATGTCCTCATCTGCTTAGGAGACATAAGGGAGGGGATCTGCTAGCCTAATAAGGTTCTCATAGGCTAGGGCAAGAAAAATAATCAAGGAAACATGATTTTCCTAAGAGAAAACATTGCAGAAGCTAAGGTGGTGAAAAGGGGGAAATGGGTCCTAGGCTAATGAAAAGTCACTTTAAAATTATAAAGTGAGAAAACCCACAAAAATGACTTTATTAAAATAAAAGAATAAAAACATCGCGAAAGTGGCGAATGAGTTATAAAAGTGGAAAAATGAGGAGTTTATCCTCATTCTTGCATTTGCTCACTTGAGAAAAACATAAATTTGGAGAGCTCTTGAAGAAGACTCTAGGATTTTTGGAAACCCTCTTTGCTAGTTGCTAGTTTCAATGTTGAAACTATACATCCTAGCTAATGTGGAAGCGGGATCACTCAGATGTTGCCATTGTGCTTCAATGGAGAAGAAGATATTAGCAGAAGAAGTATATCAGTGGTGTTATTCTATATTTCTTATACAGTGCAATGTCCCCATCCGCTTAAAATTCATAAGGAAGGGGGCCTGCTACCCTAATAAGGTTCCTATAGGCTAGGGAGGGGGCCTGCAAATGCACTCATCGGAACTGGAATCCTTCCTCTGGCTTCACTATCCCTATTGCTCTCTCACTGCTTCGATTTCTCTAGCTCTTTCTCTGGCAACTGAATGCTGCTACTTAGGAAATCGATCTGCTCATGAAATCGAACTCTCCAAGTGATTTCTCCAAGCCCCATCGACTCCTTATAATTTTCTGTTGAGACTTCAACGGCCAATATTAGATCTTAATCGATGGCTAGGATTAACTTGAAGTCAATCTGTGTGAGATTCTAGAACAATGACACCTTCACTTAATTAATTCTGATTAATTAATCATATTCCCTAAGTTTAGACTTAGGAAATATCTAAAAACTGACTAATAATCTAATTAAGTCACCTCTAGGCGGAATTTCCAAAAACGATTTCTGGGTTTTGGAGATCTCATGCGTTTTCCAAATCCCAATGCTAGAACACATCCCATGCTACAAAAACTAACACTCCCTCTTAGCGAGGAATGTGTTCCAGAGTTGTTGCCTCCTGTATCAACACCCTGTCTCTGCATCATCTCCTATCACGCTGTTGATGTTTGGTTGTTGTTGCCCACCAACCACTGCGCAAATCTGATATGTGATGCATCTGTGTTGATGTTGGCCCTGCTGAACTGCTGCAAACACTTCATTTGCACTGCAACTCCCTCTTCATCTGTTGTTGTTGCAACTGTAACATCTGCAACTAAAAAGCATCCTAAATACTGAATCATTTGTGATTAGTATGATGCATTTGTCTCTCGAGTCTCTGACTGCTGCTAATATCTACGATGTCATTGAGGCATCTGCACTGTTGCTAACTCTGCACTGCGCTCCACGTATCAGACTGCAACTAGACTCTGCATTTGTCACTCTGACATCTGACTGCATCTACTGCCACTGATCCATCCTGCTACTGAAATATTGTGGGCACCCATAGCAAGGTACTGATTCAAGAGGAGGAACTCCTCAAGAACCCCGCCCATCTGTAGCACTCTAGGCCTATAGCAGCAAGTCACCCCACTTCACTCCTGGGGGTATGTCAGCTAACATGGCGAAGTCTTCCTCCAGCCTGGAGGACAGCCTATCGATCTTTGTTGATGCTACCTGTTGGTCCTGCTTCTCCTCCTTGTCCTTCTTCCTAAGAGGACACTGGGTACTGTAGTGACCGAGCTCATCACACCTGAAACACTTGACCTTTGACAAGTCCTTCTTCTTCTTTCACTGCTCCCCCTGTGCCTGACTAGGACCCTTTGATACAAGAGCCATATTCTCCTTCTCCTTCACCTGCTTCGATCTGTTGCTGCTGCCACTGATGGAGTTCTTCACAAGGTCTCGTCTCAACTCCTCCTGCTGCAAATCGGCCCACATCTTGTCCCACCTTGGCAAGGTTTCTCTGCCCAAGATACTTTGGACAAGTACCTGCCACTCCTTTGAGACAATTTTGGGTGTTAATCGCACTAGCTCTGTGGGTTGAGACGCTGCCCCAACAACTAACAACTGCTCTCGGATCTCCTGAATCCTGGTGAGGAAGGGGTCTATGTGGTCCCCTTTCTGCATCCTGGTGCATCTCAGCTTCTCCTCTAAGTACATCTTTCGTTGCTCGGAAGTGTCGTGGTACGGCGTGGAAAGTGTATCCCACATCTCTTTGGTCGTTCCCTTGGCCGCTACATGTGATACAACATGATCTCGGACACCATCAAGGATCAATCTCTTTGCCCTCGCCATCTCCTTTTTGTACTCCTTCAGCTGATCTGCATCTGTGGGGACAACTACCACTGCATCTATGAATGGTTTCAGGCCATATTCGTCCAAAAGGAAGGACATCCTTTCCTTCCATATGACATAGTTAGAAGTACCATCCAACCTATCCTGATCTCGTAGTTCGGCAATGGTCGTCTCAGATAATGTCGAAAATCTCCTTTTTCCTTTTGTTCGGTTGTTGTTAGGCTATTCGCACTCCCTTCTGGAGTGAGAAAATATGCTCACAACAATTATTGATCTGCAAGGGAAATCGAACTTCTTGAGACTAGAAGTTCCCTGAGGAAAATTTTCCCTCAGTGCGTGCTCTTCTTCCACCCGATGTTAGTTCTGCTCTAGCAAGTTGCTGCAAAACTACTACGTCCAGCTAGAGATCTGCTCTGAGAAAATATTGCGCTGCTCCCTCTGCCTTTGGAATCACTTGATCTGGAGAGATCGAATTTTTATGTTCCCCACTCAAAAAAATTAAATATCCTCAAGAAACTCGGCCTCTCGGCAAAGTGACTGCGTTGCCTCTAGGGTTTCGATCTACTGCCCACACTGAACAACAAAACTCCTTGTCTTAGCTACTAAGCTCTCCAACTGATCATTTGCGCTCTGATACCATGTGAAAATTCCACAACCGAAATCCTATTGCAACAACTAGAAATAATTCTCCTAATTGTTAAATTAATTTTAACAATTTATTTATTGTTTGCTAGAGCAAATACTGAACCCATCACACTGCAAACTACACAAATAAATTGCAGAAAAAATAAATGCTGGAAGAAATAATAGCACACATACATAAAATGACAGTTATTTTTAGACCAATGTCCTCGGAAAAACCCAACTCGAGAAAACCGGTGCAGCAGCTGAGGGTTTTCTTATTATGCAGCAGTAAAATAACTGTGTACAACTGGATGTTGAAACTGGCAATCCTACAGAGAAAAACTGGCAAGAAAAATCTAGTGAAGAATTTCCTCACTCCATAAGCAAATTCGGGCTCTGACCTTAGCTCAAATTGAGTCGTCCAAACTAGCTCCGCGCAGTCACTATGTCAACGTAGCGCAGTTGCTCCTACACTCAGCTCGAAACAGCTTCTCCTAAAGCCGTTTGATCAGCTGTTGTATGGGAAAATGTCTCTCCTAGCCTCTGGAACCTCTGCCCAGCTTCTGCCACTGAAATTCTGCTTCTCCCCAGCAAAATCGAAATTGCCTCTAGAGGCTATTGCGCTTCTCTGCGTCAGCCTCACTGTGGCTCCTCTGCCTCTCTGCAAATGCACTCAAAGGAACTGGAATCCTTCCTCCGACTTCACTATCCATGCCCCTCTCTCACTTCTTCGATTTTTCTAGCTCTCTCTCTGACAATTGAATGTTGCTACTCAAGAAATCGATCTGCTCATGAAATCGAACTCTCCAAGTGATTTCTCCAAGCCCCATCAACTTCTTCTTATAATACTTTGTTGAGACTTCAACGACCAAAATTAGATCTTAATCGATGGCTAGGATTAACTTAAAGTCGATCCGTGTGAGTTTCTAGAACATTCACACCTTGAATTAATCAATTCTGATTAATTAGTCATCTTCCCTATAAGTTTAGACTTGAGAAACATTTAAAAACTGACTAATAATCTAATTAGGTCACCTCTAGGCGGAATTTCCAGAAACGATTTTTGGGTTTTGAAGATCTCATGAATTCTAGCCTCTCCACCAAATTTCCAAGCTAGAACACATCCGTTGCTACAAAAATTAGCATTCTCATCATTCATTGTCTCGTCAATGCCACAACATTTTTGGCACCTATCTTTCATCACTCTTCATCTTCTCATCACCTTATCTTTTTTCTCTCACTAATCCTTTCATTTTGTTTGCACCTTAGCACCTGGATATTTAGGTTAGTTTCTTGTTTGGGTGGCGACTCCACTTATTTATCCATTTACAAAAGCTTACACTAGAAGAAATCCTGGTAGATTGGTCAAAATCGCTCTCAGAACTTGGTTGAACAAATTACATTCTAGTAAGCATTCATTTTTCTCAGACAGGAAGCTCTCCTTGATATCCATCTGCTTCTCCCTGACTAACATTTTGGTTTTGCCTTTCAGATTTTGGAGTTAGACTCATGTTCAAGTGGCGACTCCACTTCTTTCATTTCTTGCAAGAATTTACGTTGGAAGCTCGCTTCTTGTGGATCTCTTGTTTTTCTTGAACAAGGATCTTTCTCTGACATCCATTAGCTCTGTTTCCCCTTAAGCAATTCATCATGGATGACTTGTTCACCCCTTTTTCATTTTACTCACATTCTTCATGATATTCCGGAAGAGGCCATTGATACTCTGCCTTCTTTCACGGGTAATGGTGCAGTCACTACTAGTGTTCATCGTACAGAGTTTGTTCTTCATATGGTAAAGCTTGATGGTTGTGCATATGTTGAACATGAGGATGTCAAGATGCGACTCTTTGTTCTTTCATTAGAAGACGATGCACAGGATTGGTTTTGGGAGTTCCCTGATGAATCCTTTGACTCCTTACAATCAATTTTTCAGGCCTTTGAAGATAAATATGAAAATCAAAGGGCCTCGACTTGTGCCTCTGGCACTGATAAAATAGATGAGATTAGTCATGTGAAGGACACAAAGATCATAGAAAGATATCAAGAGGATGTACCATATTTCCAACCTTGTAATCTTTTTCATGATGAATCCACTTGTGCGGTTACAAGAAGAATTCATGATAGTGGAAAAGCAGGGGCTAGTGGTCGAATTGGTATCGACGATGGAAAGGAAAAGGATAAGCAACTCATCAATAAGTTAATTCTAATGATGGAAACCATGGAACTAAATCAAGAGAAATTGATGGCAGATCACACCAAGGATGTGAGAGCCATGTACATGAAATTAGAAAAGCGGGATGAAGAGCTAGAAATCATGAAGGTCAATCACTTCGATCAAGTGAGTGCCATACAAAATCATTTGATCGCCATGCAAGCAAATCATGATAAAGTAATAAAGGACATGGAAATCGGTTTTCAAAGCAGGTTGTCAACCATAGAAGAAAGACATGATGGAGAGCTAAAGATCATGAAAATTAATCACTCCAATCAGATAGCCACCATAGAGGAAAAGTGTGCCCAAGAGATGAAAGCTATGATGTCCAATATGTAGAATCATTTGATTGCCATAAAAGTAGATAATGACAAAACAATAACAAATATAGAAGCTGGTCAGATATATCTTCAGAATAAGTCGTTAACTATGGAGGAAGGCCATGCCAAGGAAATCAATGCTATAAAGGTTGAACACTCAAATGAGATCGATGCCATCAGAATTGAAAAACCACTCTTCAGAATAAGCTGCAAATGACGGAAAAGACACAGGTTCCGAAACTTCAGCTCAAACTGAAGGATCCAAGGGGGAAGCACAAAGGATTTTTCATGACTCACAAATCGCCCAGTCTGCCAAAGCAGTTCTAACTTCTCATCTCATTGCAAGAGGTTCACCATAGTTGGAAAAGAGCTTGAGAATGATCAAGCTTATGTCTCTCCTTTGATAGAATATATTTAGAATAAGATTGGTCATACTTTAGATTCGTCCAAACATTCTCAAGATCGAGACAGAAAATCTACATTGGTCCCACAATTAGCTTCATAACCTATCGGAAACAAAAGTAGAAGGTAGAAAAGAAGAAGGAAGAAGTTTGATGCATCTGATAGTCGAGCGCAGCTTGATATTCGGATAAGTCAAAGTTCCAGCATTTTCAGAATTTGGCGTGATACATCTGAGAAGCAATTGACGGATCTACCAGAGAGTCAGCAGATGCTCAGTATGCACTATGTTTGATACATCTGATGCCATGGGGCATCATTTTTAACGTATCTCTGTGAAAATTCAATGACCCCGAATCCTACTGCAGCAAACTGATGATATTTCTCCTATTTGTTAAATTCCTTTAAACAAATTACTTGCAGTTTTCTACAACAAATATCGAAATACATACATTGCAGCCTACACAAAATAAATACTATGGAAACTAAATACTGCACAGGAGAGAAATAAACACGCACACATATACACGGTTGTTTTTGGACAATGTCCCCAGAAAAACCCAACTTGGGAAAACTGGTGCAGCAGCTGAGGGTTTTATTATTATGTAGTAGTTTCTGAGTACAAATCGTTAGATGGCCAAACTGGCAATCTGATACAAAGAATAAACTGGCAAAGAGTTAGTGAGAAAAAGTTCACACTGTTACTGGCGATCTGACACTGATCAGGCTCTGGAAGGCTAACCCCGTGCTGCCTCTGTGTCAACCTACCCAGATCTACATCACAATCTCTGGGCTTTGCGTCACCTCCTCCTCTGATCTCTTGCTGTCTAGAAATTCAACCCTCTGGTCCTCTGGTCTCACACCCCGACTTCTGGAAATAGATCTCGACTCTCCCAACTGAATTTCGAACTCCCTCTGTGCTCTGTGTTGCCTGCCTGAACTTCTCTATGCCTCCTCTGCCTTGTACTCTTTGAATCTGGAAAACTCTCCTTCGGACTACTATCTCTGCCCCTCACTACAAGAAGATCACTCGATCTTACTCAGGCAACTCAATGCTGCTACTCTTGAGAAATTTGATCTCTTGATCTCTCTCACTCGATGTGTTCTTCCAGTGCCCATCAAGCTCCTTCTTATAATCTCTCGTCAGAGCTCCAATGGCCAAGATTAAATCATAATCAAAGGCTAAGATTAACTAAGAGCTAATCCTCGTCTTCTTCTAGAAGATTCACACCAGATTAATTAATACCCTTCAATTAACCAGATTTCCTAAGCTTAGACTCAGGGAACCATTTTAAAAAATTAATTATTTTAATTAAATCATCTCTAAGTGGAATTTTCCCAAACGATTTCTAGGTATTGGAGAATGCATATGTCTTAGCCTGTCTGCAAAATCTCGAGGCTAGAGCACATCCGATGCTACAGAAATCAACAATCTCTAACCCTACTCCTTTTTATTTCATGTCATTACATAGTTTTATTTCATGCATTTATGATATATCTTTTATATTTTAGTTTGTTAGAGTAGATTTTTCTATTCCAACGAATTTACTATATATGCATGATGATTTCAGTTTTGAATGCATACCTATTTGATGGAATTTTGTTTCCTTGGATGCAAGATTCTGGGATTCTCACATTCCTTCATGGAAGCAATGTGTCCCCATATGGAGCCAAATGTTGCACCCATTTTGTCAAATTTTCGAGGAACCAGATATACCATATTTTTCTTCAAAGGATTGAGATCATCAACCATCAGCACTATGTCTCATTGTAAACCCATTCTGCAAATTTTAATGTAAATGATGCGAGTAAGACCATCAATGTATGTAACAACCTAGGTAAGTGTTAATTTTAGGTATGTCCTATGCTGAGAGCAAATTTACTTCAATTTTCCATATTAGCTCAATATCAATTCCAGATTAGCAATCACATTTAACATGATAATAAAATGCAGATAGAACATAAACATAAATCGCAGAAAACAAGCCAAGACAAGAGGACACAAGATGTGGCGTCAGCCAGGGACAAACCACAATGTGGGGAAACCCTTGATCAATTATTCTTATGTTCTTCAATAGTCCAGCAAAGAGAGAGAGATAGTACATATACATCAGAAGTCAACATTTTGACTTGAAAAATAAGAACAGAGATCTTCTCTATGAAGATAACACATGAGGTGGTTGATCTGAACTCCAGTGAAGACATATTGCTTCAACTAATCCTACAAGGTGACTCCATCACCATGTTGCAATGCTGCACCTCATCATCATGTTGCACCTGACAGTGTTGCACCCAATCACTGAGTTGCTCTCATCACTATGTTGCTCCCATCACTGAGCAGTACCTCATCATCAAGTTGTACCCATCATCAACAAGTTGTTGCAATGCATCGTGCTGATGTTATACATCCATGCCCTTCATCACCATGTTGTACCATTGTGCTGCACCATACTGCATCATTTGTGCTACACCATATTGCACCATTGTGCTGCAACATGTATATTGTAATACATCATCATCATGCTCTTGCTGCAAATGCATACCAGCCTTAGCTGCTTGCTATGGCTTGCAGCCTAGCAGAGCAGCTAGGCTATAGTTAGCAACTTAGCCCACAATGACAGCTGCTCGCAATTGTACCTCATCTAAGCTTAGGACAACAGTTAGGCTTCTTTCATATTTAGGCAGCGGAGAGTTTCTCTAGGACAACAACCAACAATTTCTTATGACAGTGCTCTAACAGTCCTCCTTAACTGCGGATTGAAGCCACTAATGACAACGTCCTAGTGCCCATTTACATGCTGCCTTGAGCTGCCTATAGCACCCTACTTAACTGCGGCTTAGTTCCCTCCATGGACTGTGTATTGACTGCGTCTAGGGCACCAGCTTGTGACACATAAGACTGTGGTTAGGGCATGCTTGAATTGTCTTCCTTTTGACTGCGTCTAGGGGTAGTTAAGGACTCCTCTACCCTGCATGAAAGGATCCTATATCATGTTGCATAGAACCTTCATTTTAGGGCAGCATAGAGGCTTCTAGTGACTACAGTTAGGTGACATCTCCTTGTGGTGTGGACAGGTCTCCTCTGCTGCATAAACTCCCTTTAGACATGCAGCTAGGGCATAACATGATCCTCATATCTCAACGTCTAGAAGTCTTTTACTTAGGTCACTTCCTTATTGTGATATCACCTTCTTCCCTGACTGCGTTAGGGCTTCTGCCTTCATGACTGCGTGTTAATTAGGGCATCATTAGGTCAGCGGTTAGGGCTTCTTCATACCAGCATTTAGCCTTCTCCATGATAGCGTAGAGCCTTCTCCATAATAACACTAAGGCTTCTTCCATGGTTGCATTAGGCTTCTCCATTAGGGCAGTGTTGTCTCTTAGGATCTCTTCTCCCACCAAAACCCAAAGGCAAGTGGAGAGGAAGAGATCACAAGAAGAGTGTGTGTCCAAATGACTAGCAAGCCACCTCTTTTTATACTAAAATGTTGAGCACAAGTGGGGGCAATTTGGTTGCTGGCCGACCCTGACGAATTGTCCCATAACACAAATAAATTCATATCTCCATGAATACTTATCGGAATTGGATGATCTTTAGATCAATCCTACACCTCTCGACAAGAGGAATCCAAGAAAAATATCAGTTGTCATGAATAAGTAGACCCACATGGAGTTTGGCCCTAGTTGCCAATTTTAACACTCCCTCTCAACTCGGGAGTCGAGAGAACTCCATCTGCCAGACTGTACTATCTCTACCATCAGTGCCCTGCACTGCTCTGCTTTGTTGAACTATGAAGAAGAAGAAGTGATCGAGAATGTATCATACCATCCTTTACTGATCCGAAGTCAGTGCAATATAAAAGAGTGTCTCATACCACTCTTACTAATCCGAAATCAGTTCCAAATAAAGAGATGTGTCAAACCACTCTTACTGACCCGAAGTCAGTTCCAAATAAACAGAGTGTATCATACCACTCTTACTGATCCGAAATCAGTTCCAAATAAAGAGAGTGTATCATACCACTCTTACTGATCCAAAATCAGTTCCAAAAGAGAGTGAATTGTATCACTCTTACTGACCCAAAGTTAGTTCCAATTGATCCCAGATCAATATCATCCTAGCATAGGGAGTACAGTAGATACACGATGCGTCCATCGGTACTACTATGGTCCCTATCCTCATTTCCCTACTCATTGGCCAGATGAGAGGTACTTCCCATAAGTCCCAGACTGCATGGGTAGGACGTCTCAGCAGGAGAAGGATGAACCACTCATCCTGCCTACATGTCGCCAGGGGTATCCTAGGGTAAGGCTGAACCACTCACCCTGTACACAAAAAAATCACTAGGGGAAGGCTGAACCACTCACCCTATGACTGTGTGTCGGCAGGAGAAGGATGAACCACTCATCCTGCCTACATAGTAGACCACTAAGGGAAGGTTGAACCATTCACCCTATGGTTGCTCATTGCTCCAAGATGTACCCCCAAGCCCCCTGGAGCTCCCAGAGCTCAATGTCCATATCATACAGGACCCTTAGGAGAGAGTCTCTCCACGACTCGTAGTCGTTCTCGGAAAGTCAAGAATTTGACCTTTCCCAGGGGCTTTGACAAAATATCAGCGACTTGCGAATCAGTCCCAATGCGATGGAGCCTTCTTGCTCCTTGATGTACCATATCCCAGATAAAGTGGTACCTAATGTCTATATGCTTGGAGCAATCATAGAACATAGGATTCCTCAACAATCGAATCCCCCTTTGGTTGTCACAGAAGATCACGATGGCATCCAGCACGTGCCCAAACAACTCACTGAAGAGCTTCCACAACCAGGCAGTTTCACATGAGGTCATACTCGTAAAAATTGTATTCAGCCTCAACGGTGCTCAAAGCAACTGACTTCTGCTTGTGTCTCATCCGGGATATCAAAGAAGAACCCAAAGAGAACCAGCACCCAGAAGTGCTCTTGCGATCCTCCACACTGCCTCCCTAATCAGCATCAGAATAATCATGCAGCTTCATATTTCCGGCGGTGTATCTCATTCCAAGAGAGAGTGTGCCCCAAAGATATCTCAGAAGATTCTTGGCACCAATCCAATGAGGCTCAGCCATATGTCAGCTCAACATGCTAACTGCAAAACACTATCCGGACGGGAGTTCACCAAGAACATTAATGCTACTATGAGTTTATGAAACTCAGAGGCATTTCCCAAATCAGGTCCAGCATCACTACCACATAACTTCTTAAAGTTAGGCTTCATCGAGGTAGTCACGGACTTGCAGTTAACCATTCCAAATCCGGAATCCAACTCCCTCTTACTTTTGCAAATGAGAGGGTCTGCACATGTCAGAAAGAGGTCGTCCTCATAAGGTGCCAATATGAGAGGTCTATCATCAACAACCTTCAAGCAATGGTTTGGATCGGCTTCACTCTTAGTGAAACTCAGCTTCATCAGCTAGTTATCAATCCTCTCATATCAAGCCTGGGGTGTTTGCTCTAAGACATTGAGAGCTTTCTTCAACCTGCATACATGAGATTCCTGATCATGAATCTCAAACTCCTCAGATTGCTTCAAATCCGTGGTCTTGCTTTTATATGAGGGGAATGGTACCCTTGTAAGATTTCCTTT
>APFE030707755.1:198027-209864 GCA_000404065.3 Pinus taeda
TGCTTGGGCTTTGTCTTCACCTTAGCTCTGATACCATGTTAATCTTGGGTATGTTCTATGCTGAGAGCAAATTTACTTCAATTTTCCATATTAGCTCAATATCAATTCCAGATTAGCAATCACATTTAGCATGATAGTAAAATGCAGATAGAACATAAACATAAATCGCAGAAAATAAGCCAAGACAAGAGGACACAAGATGTGGCACCAGCCAGGGACAAACCCCAATGTGGGGAAACCCTTGATCAATTCTTCTTATGTTTTTCAATAGTTTAGTGGAGAGAGAAATAGTACATATACATCACAAGTCAACATTTTGACTTGACAAAATAAGAACAGAGATCTTCTTTATGAAGATAACACATGAGGTGGTTGATCTGAACTCCGGTGAAGACACACTGCTTCAACTGATCCTACAAGGTGACTCCATCACCATGCTGCACCCATCACTGTGCTGCACCTCATCATCATGTTGCACCTGACACTGTGTTGCACCCAATCACTGAGCTACTCTCATCACTATGTTGCTCCCATCACTAAGCAGTTCCTCGTCATCAAGTTGTACCCATCATCAACAAGCTGCTGCAATGCATCGTGTTGCTGCTATACGTCCATGCCCTTCATCACCATGTTGTACCATTGCGTTGCACCATATTGCGTTCATTTTGTTGCACCACATTGCACCATTGTGCTGCAACATGTATATTGTAATACATCGTCATCATGCTCTTGCTGCAAATGCATACCAGCCTTAGCTGCTTGCTGTGGCTTACAGCCTAGTAGAGCAGCTAGGCTATAGTTAGCAACTTAGCCCACAATGACAGCTACTCCCAGCTGTACCTCATCTAAGCTTAGGACAACAGTTAGGCTTCTTTCATATTTAGGCAGCAGAGAGTTTCTCTAGGACAGCAACTTACAATTTCTTATGACATTCCTCTAAAAATCCTCCTTAACTACCTCTAACAGTCCTCTAACAATCCTCCTTAATTGCCTCTAACAGTCATCTAAGAGTCCTTCTAACAGTCCTCCTTAACTACAGATTGAGGCCTCTAATGACAACGCCCTAGTGTACATTTACATGTTGCCTTGAGCTACCTATAGCACCCTCCTTAACTGCGGCTTAGTTCCCACCATGGACTGTGCATTGACTGCGTCTAGGGTACCAGCTTGTGACACATAACATTGCGGTTAGGGCCTACTTGAACCGTCTTCCTTTTGACTGCATCTAGGGGTAGTTAAGGACTCCTCTTCCCAGCGTGAAAGGATCCTACATCATGCTGCATAGAACCTTCATCTTAGGTCAACATAGAGGCTTTTAGTGACTACGGTTAGGTGACATCTCCTTGTGGCGTGGACAAGTCTCCTCTGCTGCATAAACTCCCTTTAGACCTGGAGCGAGGGCATAACATGATCCTCATATCTCAGCATCTAGAAGTCTTTTACTTAGGTCACTTCCTTGTTGTGATATCACCTTCTTCCCTCACTGCGTTAGGGCTTCTGCCTTCATGACTGCGTGTTAGTTAGGGCATCATTAGGCCAGCGGTTAGGGCTTCTTCATACTAGCATTTAGCCTTCTCCATGATAGCGTAGAGCCTTCTCCATGATAACACTAAGGCTTCTTACATGGTTGCATTAGGCTTCTCCATTAGGGCAGCGTTGTCTCTTAGGATCTCTCCTCCCACCAAAACCCAAAGGCAAGTGGAGAGGAAGAGATCACAAGAAGAGTGTGTGTCCAAATGACTAGCAAGCCACCTCTTTTTATAATAAAACATTGAGCATAAGGGGGGCAATTTGGTTGCTGGCTGACCTTGACGAATTGTCCCATAACACAAATAAATTCATATCTCCATGAATACTTATCGAAATTGGATGATCTTTAGATCAATCCTACACCTCTCAATGAGAGGAATCCAATAAAAATATCAGCTGCCATTAATAAGGAGACCCACATGGAATTCTAGTTGCCAATTTTAATAGTAAGCCTATTATTTTGGCGAAAGTCTCATCCTAGGAGGATTTTTGTCTCACTGATTCATTTGTGTTTCTAAACACGGATGGATGGTCGACAAAGTTTTTCCCTCCAACCTCACCCCAAAGCTAGGGTGGAATTCGTCGTCACAGTTTTAAATGAGTCCTAGTGTTCTAGTCGAGTCTTATGTAAAAGTGATTCGGGAATAATTTAAGCTAATTGCCTAAATTATTTTATCACAAATCACTTGGTCTACTAGATCATATTGTGTCACTGAATTTGTTGGGATTTTTAAGTTTAGCCCGTTAAAAAATTCTTCCCGTACTATCTAGTTTATTTCTTCCTACTTGTTTAATTACTTACAAATTATTTACCATGTAAATACTGAAAATAGACACAAGTACAGTATCAACATCTACAGATCATCAACTAAAAGAAAACAAGCACACAAGTGACACCGTTATTTTTGGACCAATGTCCCCGGAAAAACCCAATGCGGGAAAACCGATGCAACTATTCAGAGGGTTTTATTATTATGCAGTTTTCAGAATACAACCAGGGTGACAGAAATGGCTCACCCAACAGAGAATGCCCTCGGAAGTAGTACCTCTCCTTGGAGACAAATATCCCGGCTGATCAATCACCGGATGAACGATCCCACAGCAACTATTGCAGCTTCCACTGCTCTGTGTCACCCTGATAGGGACTGCATCACCCTTCCCGGCTCACCAGCACCCAGTCTGCCCCACAAAAATCTTCCCAGTGCTGCCTCTTGGCCCTCCATTAAAAATATTGATTATTTTAATATCTCCTAAACTGGTTAGAATCTGCCCAAACCATTTGTGGGTCTTGGAGATCTCATGTGTTTTAGCCTCTCCACCAATTTTCATGGCTAGAGCACATCCGATGCTACCACAAATCAACACTCCCTCTTAGCGAGAACTGTGCTCTAATAATGCTCCACACTGAGCATCACCCTGGTTATCCAGCATCGGTCCCTGTGCTGATGCTAGGCCTCCCCACCCAACATCCTCTGCACTGTTGCATCCTATATTGTTGCCCATGGCCCTGCCACTGCCACTATTGTATCTATGCGGCAGCTCCCTCTACATCCGTGCTACTGTTGGTCCATCCTCCCAGCACTGCAACTGCACTACATCCCCTCTCATCATGTTGCATTGTGCTACCCATAGCACTGTCACTGCTAACTGTTGCACTGCAACTCAGTTACCAAGAAGTAAGTAACTGATCCACCCAACTCTGACATCCCTATCAGGCTAGAGACACTCTCGATGCTGAAGCTCCCTCTGTCGCTAACAAGTGCTCCTTTTACTAACCTCTGCGCTGCTGCAACAACTCCTTGCATCTCACACCATTGCACACCTCTCTGTGCCATCCTGCACTGGTGCAACACTCCCGTGCCTCTCGCACTGTTGCAGCCTGCTAGCCTCACGCTGTCCCAGGACTCCTGCACTGTAGCACTCTCTGTTGCTCCATCTGCATCTGTCTCTACTGACATCTGCCAGTCTTGCTACTCCCCTTTGGGGCTCCCGTAGCAAGGTATAATCAAAGAGGTTGGGTACCTCAAGGATCCTTCCCCTCATTGCCTGTAGTCTGTCTAACTACAGCTCGATGTCTCCCCACTTCTTCTCAAGTGTCACATAACCACTCATGGCACAATCGTCATCCTCAACTTCTTTTTTCGCCCTTACTGGCGCTGCCTTGGTCTCAGAAGCCTCTCCCTTACTCTTCTTCCTAGGACACTGGTTCGCAAAATGACCCAGTTCCCCACAATGGAAGCACTTGACCTTGCAAAGGTCCTTCTTCTTTCTCTTCTCCTACTTCCCCGCAGATGCTAGAGTCGCATCCTCTTCTTCCTCCTTCTTGATTCTGACCCCTTTGCCACTATTCCCTGCCTTGGTCACCCGTCTGATCTCTTCTTGACAAAGAGCCGCCCATAGTTCCTCCAAATCCAGAAGGCTCATCCTGACCAGTATGCTCTGGACAAATACCTCCCAATCCTCTGAGACTGCATTCAATGCAGTCCTCACCATCAATTCCCAGATCTGGCGCGGCCCCTATGGAAGTTAGTTGGTCACGGATCTCCTTCAATCGACTGAAGAAGACATCTATCTGCTCTCCCTTTTGCATCTAGTATGACCGCATCTGATTTTCAAGTAACATCTTCCTATGCACAGAAGTATGCTGGTACAAATTCTTTAGGGCCTCCCACATCTCATTTGCTATATCTTTTTCGGCAATATGCAGCACCACATGATCCTTTACCCCATCAAGGATGATGCACTTCGCCCTGGCCGTTGCCTCCTCGCACTTCTCATTTTCAGCTGGGTCAACTGGGATCACTATTGTTTTCAAGGTGAAGTCCTTGATGTTAGAATTTTTGTCTAGAATGGACAAGATCCTGGCCTTCCAGACCATGAAGTTGGATGCTCCGTCCAACCTATCCTGATCTCTCAGTCCATTCACGACCATTATGTTCCTCTTCTTTCGACTCCTTTGAGTCTCTCTACTTCCCTCTTGGAAGTCCTTTGTTCGACTCCTGCTGAGTCTCTCAATTTCCTATCTGGAAGTTCTCGATTCAACTCCCTCTGAGTTTTGATTTCCCTTCTAGAAATCCCTCCTCCTTGGTCTTGCCCTGTTAGGTACAATTCTGACCACAAAACCCCACCAACTTCGCTCCGCAAATTACTCACAACCTCCTATACCCCAGCAACTGAAGGATTGAGCCACTTGGCTTTGCGCAATCCCGGCACTGGAAAATTACCTCCCCTAGCCAACTGCGTTAGCCCTCCTGGCCTCTATGTGGCTATCCATGAGCCTCATTCTGCCTCCCTTAGCCTCTGTGCTGCCTCTCTCTAGCCCAAAATGATGACGCAGTGTCTCTGCGTCACTCCTTCCTCTATTGGCTTTTGCACGAATTAGCTTCATGACTCGGGACAGCTGAATCAGTTGTTCCTGCTCTGCTAGCTGATGCCTTCAGTTATCCTGTGATCTGCAACCATGCTCTGATACCATGTTGGAATTTCTAAGTTTAACCTATTAGAAATTCTTCCTGTATCTGATTTATTTCTTCCTACTTGTTTAATTACTTAACAAGTTATTTACCATGTAAATACTGAAAATAAACACAGGTACAGTATCAACATTGACAGATCATCAATTGAAAGAAAACAAGCATACAAGTGACACCTTTATTTTTGGACCAATGTCCCCGGAAAAACCCAATGCAAGAAAACCGGTGCAGTTATTCAGAGGATTTTATTATTATACAGTTTTCAGAGTACAACCAGGGTGCAGAAATGGCTCACCCAATAGAGAATGCCCTTGGCATTAGTACCTCTCCTTGGAGACAGATATCCCGGCTGATCAATCACCGGATGAATGATCCCATAGCAACTATTGCGACCTCCACTGCTCTGCATCACTCTGATAGGGACTGCGTCACCCTTCCTGGCTCACCAACACCCGTCTGCCCCACGAAAATCTTCCCAGCACTGCCTCTTGGCCCTGCATCAGCTCTGCTAGCCTCTGTGCAGCTACTGAAACCTCTGTGTCAGCCCTCAGACCCTCTGCGTGACCCACGCTGGCCTCTCCTGGCTCTGCACAGCTCCCAGCCACCTCTGCGTCAACCTCTCCAGGCTCTGCGCTGTCTCTCTGGTACTAACTCTGCCTCTCTGCAATGTATTCACTACCCCTCGTTGCTGATCACTGATTCACTTTTGCTTAGCAACCCCGCTCTAGCAAAATGAATCACTAATCATTCTGTTGTGTTCTCCAACTGACCCTCAAGCCTCCTCTTATACTTTTATCGTTGGTCAACAGCCGAGATTAAATCTCTAATCAACAGCTAAGATTATATTTGGCTTGATCCATGAATTTTTGAACATTCTAACCCAGTTTTATATTAATACCCATTAATATTTTATTTTTCCAAAGTTTAGACTTAGGAGCTCCATTAAAAATATTAATTATTTTAATATCTCCTAAACCGGCTAGAATCTACCCAAACCATTTCTGAGTCTTGGAGATCTCCTGTGTTTTAGCCTGTCCACCAATTTTCATGGCTAGAGCACATCCCATGCTACCACAAATCAACAGAATTGGGTGTGTAATTTGAGGGTCTATAACGAACGAGTGTTCCCCCTTTGAGGGTTGAAATGTAAAAATCATATGTAAAAAATATTTTAGTGTATTGTCCTTCATACTTAGACATCATGTCTAAAATATTAGACAGTGGAAAAAATAATTAATCGCCTCAAGTGTCAATTAATTCATTTTTCTGGCAAAATTAAAATAAATCTGAAACCAAAAAATATATTAATTAGAGTCAAAATTAAAAGTCTTAGAGAAATTAAATTCTCCAAGTGGAAAAATTCGTGGATCTTGAAGATATTAATTTTTGGAGGTCCTCCACCAGAGAATAATTGGAAATTGCAAGAAAAAATGGACTTTTGCATCTTGGTGGTTAAGTCAAAGTCAAATTTTTAAGGAAATTAGCTCAAAATAATTATTTTTGAACTAATAAAAAATGGATTGTATGAGAAATTAAAAAATTCCTCAAAAATAAAAATTCAATGGTGGAAATTAAAAGATGACCAAATATTTTTCGACTGCCGAGATTATTTTGACGAGGATCAAGCCAACTAGTCGTTATTTTTTTCAATTGGAGGATTTGTCTATAAATAGAGAGTCATTTGAGTCCCAAGACATCTGATGTTTGGCTAATATAATTCTGCAAAAAAGTTGATGTAACACTATTATCTTGCTAGGAATGTTTTTTGAAACATAATAAAGACTTTGGGGTGCAGTTCATGGTGCTTATTGTTCATTGATTTTTGGTACGTGATGGGTACGGACTTTCATTAGATGGTGATATGAGCATTCTATTGGTAGATTTTGGTTCTATTTTAGGTAATCTGATTCACAAAATGTCTAAGAAGCTTTCTTGAAGGAAATATATAGTGTTTGCAGATCCCCAGTCCTTGGGCTCCAAGTTCACCAACTGTGGGCATAAGCCGACCTTGTTTGGACTTCAGATAATTTTTGTGGTTTATATAACTTCGTTAAGGCTTTAGTTTGCATCTAATTTCAAAAGTTTTTTTACCCATCTATCAAAGACAAACTCCATAAAAAAAATTATTTCTCAAAATTTCTTTTTCTTAAGCATTGCATATTTGTAGATTTTGTAAATTATTTTTCTAATTGGGATTTTGGGTTTTTTTTTAAATATATATATATATATATATATTGGGGTTTTGGGTATATTTTTTACTCCATTTTGCAGGTGAGATTGAGTGTAAGCGCTGGAATATAGATAAATCTAGGCCCTTGAGAGTATGATCTAGTCTCCAAATATTTTGCAGAGCCAGCCATTGAAGAATTTGCAGCAATTTTTCAGATCTGAAGCAAATTTATTTTTCTGAAGCAAGGATTTCATTTTTCAGCCCTCTCGGGCCCGGATCTAGCCTCTCCAAGGCCAACATCTTCCTTCTCTAGCCCTGCGTCAACCTATTAGCCCTCTACGTCATCTTTTTAGGCCCTTTTAAGGTTGTCTGTAGCCTATAGGGACCTCGTCCAGCCTTTCTAGCCCTAGCGTCAAGGTTTTAAGGCATTTTTAGGCCTGATCTTGGGCCTAAGAGGCCTCGTGCTGCCCTCAAAGCCCTAGACAGCTTGTTGTGGGTTCCTAAGGCCCTTAGGTTCTAGCCGCAAACCATTTAGGGCTTTTTCTCCCTTCCTTAGCCTTTCGACCTCCCTTTTAAGTCCTCTTCTCCTCTCTTCAGCCTCAGTTTTGACCTCTTTGCCCTCTTTTCCTTAGCCGTTGGCCTTTTGAGCCCTTTTCCCTTGCCTTTAGCCCTAGTTTGACCTCTGTCCATTTCTGAAATTTTTTTGGACTGAAGCTTGGTGTGTTTTGCAGAATTTTGGGTCAAAAGTTTGTGTTTTCAGGTGGTATCTTCATTGGAAAATTTATGTTAATTTGAGCAAGTATGCTACAAGGCCTTGGGCCTAGGGCTTGCTCTATAAACCCTCTTTTCTCACTGTTTTGTTACAGTGGTCATATTTATTTTGTAACAGTGAATTCGAAGCTCTAAAAACATATCTAATTGGTCAAAACACCTCAAAAATTGCATAATAAAAATTTCATAGATTTTGGCCACTTGGGCAATGCATATCTAGCCTAGATCTGTCTTTTTAGCTTGCTAGAATATCTCTGCATAACTCTGAGATCAGATCTGACATTTTCTGAACATTGCATCTGAAAGAGCTAATAAATTAAAATGTTCAATTTGCCAACCTTATTCTCAATTTTGGGCATATTTTGGCACTTGCTGTAGCATCAATAACTCGTTGTTTACTTTTCTTGCTGCTATAATAAGTAATTTCAGATCTGATATATTCTGAATATAACATCTTAAGAGGCCTAAATTCATAAATTTACATTGGCAAATCACTAGTCTATCTATTGGTAAATCTTTTGTTTCATATGTTTGATAAGTTTCTTGATTTGAAGTAATATTTTCACTGATGTCATAAGGCTAATAAGTGTTGATAATTCTGAAGTGTTATTGCTGATTTTGGTTATTTGGAATCTAATATTCATTTGTCTTGTCTCAAGTTATTAGAATTTTCAAATTTTGCACTTATATCACTCACACATCTAAGCTCTAGATCTTCTAATCTTATTAATACGCTAAGTCATTTTGCCATTGAGATCTAATTGACATTTGCATTGCTATAGTAACCTAAGCTCATAATCTTTTGCTAAATCTTGAGAGGCTTTGGTGAATTTATTGTCTATTTTGAGCATTTGGCATCCTCAATTGAGCATCTTTCAATATTGCCATTGTTTAAGAGCATCATCATTGGCATTTATTTTTGTTCCAATATCTTGGAAGATTTCTAATTGTCTCAAGTAATCATTGGTGTATTGGATGAGTTCCTTGATCTATTGTTTAACATTGGCACTTTAGCAATCAACGCTTTCTTGGTTGAAAGATTGCATTTGATTTATAAGTATTTTTGTCCTTAAAGATTCATCAATAACTTGAAGTACTTAAGCAAATTGTTAACTAAGAATCTCACTCATAATCATTGCATAAGTATTCTAGGCTTAATTTGCATTAATAACTTATCTCCAAGCGTAAGTTTGGTTTGTAGATTCTTAAGACAAACCTTTCTCATCTAGCCCGAGGGATTCAGCCCCTTTTTAGTGGTTAACACAGTGACCTTGCAGTCGTTAAAGCCATAGTCTCTACAGCGTCGGATGCACTGGGTAGTTGGAACAAAGAGGAAGGTATCATTAATCAAGCCTTTGCTTCCATCCCTTTGGCTTCCATCCCACACCCTACTCTAAAGATTGGTCTCCAATTAAGAGAGAGATTCCATTTACACTAAGCATATAATCTAAAAATAACCAAGATCCTTGCATCACCTAGATTTTAGGACTTGCATTCCATTGTAATATTCCTAATGGGAATAAACAAAGTTAAACAAAGCAAATGTAACTGAAACACATACAAAACATTTAACAACCAGAAATCTCCATGAACATTGTTGATCTGAGCCATTTTATTAATAAATAAGAGGATACAATGTGGTGCTGAAAAGAGTGCACCTAGGCTTGCTCAAGGTAAGATAGCTAAGCCCAAACGAACAATAAGAAATCCCTCTCAAATTTTTTGTTGCTCTCTCCTGACTTTGCATTGAAACTACCTAGAAAATATCTTGTTGGTTCACAAGAAGTGTTGCTATGGCCTCCTTGGATGCTCAAAAAAATCTAGAAAATTAACCCCGAGCTCTCCACCAATAACCCACAAAAACCCACGAAAGAATTGGCAAAATGTTAAACTTGGAATTTCGGCCCAATTTTCCCCCAACTCCTCTAGTTGCTAGTTGAGTTGGGGCCCCTATTTGACCCCTCAAATCTGCCCGAAAAATTCTGCCAAATTAATCTTGGCATCTTCTCAATAAACCCAGAAAAACCTAGAAAGGCTTTGCCCTAGTTTTAATGCTCCAAAATTGACCCCCAAATGCTTGGCCCTCCCCCACAAGCAGAAGATGTAACCTAAAGCAAATGTTGTGTTCATTGCTTCGCCAAGATGCTGGAAAAGCCCCCACAACACTTCCCCAGATTCCACCTCAAGTTTCAGCCCCTAACTCCCTTCATTCAACAACCTACAAGTGTGCCTCCTCCAAGAGTTGTGCAGTCCCTGTACTGTCGCTGCCAATCCTCTCCACAAACTTGCACTCCCTGCTACTGGTACGAACTAGTATAGGTAGGACTCCCTCCTTGGCCTGACACTCGAAGTCCACCAAAGCAAGGGTTGAGATCTCTGCTCAGAGACACCCGTGTGCTAACCATCACTGCAAAGTTGGCTTCCCCTCAAGCATGCTATGTCAAAGACAATTTCTGTATAGATGAATGAATGACCAAAATGAGTGCCTCTTATTCTATTTATCAAAGAGACTCCAAGATGCCCATGTGGGCTAGGCTCGACTTTCCCCACCAACTTCGCTCCAATGAGAGTGTCTTCCACATGTGGGTCGTAATTCTCCATGGGGTGGCCCCCACGTTCCACTAGAGCCGCAATATTTCCCTTCCTTCCTAATGTTTGGGCCCCCACTTAATACCAAAATTCATGTGGGACCTCTGAACCCACATCTCCTAAGTGAAAATATGAAATAAGACAAAATTGCGCATGATTGATATTTCCCTTAGCAGTATTGCTAAGAGGGAATATCACAGTCCTCCCCGCCAAAATGTTGCTTGTCCTCAAGCAATTGTCGAACAATGCTCTCTCTAGTTGTTGCTCCCAATTGTCACTGCAAAAATGTGGTAGGGTCCCAGATGTGCCACTAATTCGTCCCTGACCTATGCATTGTCCTGACATGAAAGAATCCCTCAATACTAGGATCCCAAGCCATCTTATCCCACCTGAAGCTCCCCTTGCCTCGCTCCACACACTATCTTGCCTTGTATAAGTATCAGAAGTCTCTTGTATATGTTGATTTGGGGTAGCATCGGATGTGCTCTAGCGATGAAAATTGGTGGAGAGGCTAAAGCACACGAGATCTCCAAAACCCAGAAATGGTTTGGGCAAGTTCTACCCGGTTAAGGAGATATTATAATAATTAATATTTTTAATGGAGTTCCAAAGTATAACTTAGGAAAAATAAAATATTAATGGGTATTAATATAAAACTAGGTTAGAAGGTTCCAAAAGATAAGGATCAAGCCAAATCTAATCTTAGTCGTTGATTAGAGATTTAATCTCGACCATTGAAGGACCAACAGGAAAAGTATAAGAGGAGGCTTGAGGGTCAGTTGGAGAATACACCAGAGTGATCAGTCATTCGATTTACTAGAGTGGGGTTTGCTAAGTAAAGTCGAATCAGTGATCAATAGCGAGAGGCAGTGAGTACTGGATAGAGAGGCAGAAATAGTGCCGAGAGACTAGCAGAGAGGTAGAGAGCGAGACACAGCAGCCAGAGCAACCCACACAGAGCCCAGCAGAGACAGCACAAAGGCCAGAGGGCTTGCGTCATCCACACAGAGGGCCGCAGGAGTGACGCAGAGGATCCCAAAGGTTGCGCAGTGCCTCAAAAGGCTGAAGCAAAGGGTTCTAAGGCGAACACAGAGCAGCAGGAGGCTAACGCAGTGCTTCAGAGTCGCTGGAGAGGGTTTCATGGGACAGGTTTTTTGAACACCTATTTCCGAATAGAGAGGTATTACTGCCAGCTAAGTCACCTACCACAAGAATTCGAGATTCATAGGATACGGGGATTCGAGAGTCGGATTCGGACATGTTGACCCCCCAGAATAGGACACGTAGGATTCGTTATATATTAT
>APFE030707755.1:217591-234423 GCA_000404065.3 Pinus taeda
AAATCGTGCCTTATCGCATCGCATCGGGGGGGGGGGGCGATAACATGACTGGCTTTAGCAATGCCTTGAGTATCGCCGATCGCCGATTGCGATATCACATCGGCGAAAGGTATATGCACAATGATTTTAAAATAAAAGGGATGTGACGATTGTCGATCGCTGATAGCTTATCGCATCGGGGCTTTGATATGGGGTGCTTTAGTGGTGCATTTGGGTATCACCGATCGTCGATCGCCGAACACTATATCGCATCGGCGGAAAGTCTTTAAGCCATTTGTTGCATCTTCATATCATTGCGATATGCGATCTTGCGATCGCTTTATCGCAATAACCAAATATTTGCTTTATTTCCTTTTTTAAATAGATATTGCTTTAAGGGGCTATTCATAAAGCGCTCCTTTGATTATCGGACTTTTATAAAGTTAAAGTTTTGATATCAATTTTATTTTTAAAGGGACCCATTTCATATTTTAATGTTTTTTATGAATAAAAATAATATGAAATGGGGGGTTGTTTGCAAAGCACAACAGCTGCCCATATACATCATGCTACCCATATATATCATGTTGTCTATATTCATCATGTAGCTCCTTGCCAATGTGCATCATCATCATTATGCTGCCCCTGCTAATGTGCATGATTATCATGCTACCCTTGCCATAGGACACTTAGATCTATATCTCAATATTTATGTGTGTAATATAGTCCCTTTGTCCAAGATTTTCATCTTCAGATCACTATTGTAATACACTATCCAATATGCTTATAAAGATTGCTTCTTTCCATATACAACCTTGGATTTACCACGCTGTCACCTACAACTTTGTATTACAACGACTCCACTTCCATGCTAGACTATGGTTATGACTACAAATTCATGACTTGCATATTAGGCTACAGGTCAGCGTATTAGGGCCTCCGTATAAGGCTCTAGGACAGTGTATTTATGGCCTCCGTATAATACATATGGACAGTGTAATAAGGTCTCTCTTGACTATGTTCAGGGCCATTCCTTTTGACTGTGTCTTAAGGTATCATTAAGACTGTAGCTAGGTCCTTAGATATGACTACGGCTAGGTCTCAATTGATTGACTATGGTTCCATATGCTTTGACTGCAACATAGGTCTATCCCATTGACTATGTGAATTGGTTTGCGTTTAGGATACTACAGGCAGCGTATGGAGGCTTCTTGGACAACGTATCAATGTCACCCTTGACCGTGTTTAGGGATGCTCCATTAGTACAGCCAGATCTCTTCTAACTGTGGTTCCATGCCTTGACTACAGTTCCTTTTTATGACAATTATAACTGCATCTAGGGCATCACTTAATTGTTTTCGTTGTTGTGTGCATAATTTCTCCATTAACGGATTAGGGCATCGTACTTGTAGCTAGGGCATCATACTCTTTAGTATCTTTCCTTCTCTAAAAACCCAAGATGTGGAGAGGAGATCACCTAAAGAGTGTGTCCTCTAATCACTCCAAATCCTCTCTTATTTATACTAAAAACGTAGACGTTGAATAGACACGTCGGTTGGGCTTCTGAGCCTACATAAGATGTTGGTTGCCTTGACAATAAATCCATAATCAAAATAAATTCATATCTCCATAAATACTTATCGGAATTAGATGATATTTAGATCAATCCTATACCTCTTGATGAGAAGGATCCAATAAAAATATCAGTTTCCATAAATAAGCTGACCCACATGGGGTTTGGCACTAATTTCCAATTTTAACACTCCCTCTCAACTAGGGAGAACTCCATCCGCTGATCCATATGTCCAGCTATACTATGTCTGCCATTAACTCTGCTAGCTTTTCTCTACTCTACTCAGCTCTGCTAGCTCTGCTCAACTCTGCTGGCTCTGCTCTGCTTTGCTAAGTTCTGATGGCTCTACTAGCTCTGCTCTACGCAACTTAGCTTTGCTAAACTATGAAGAAGAAGAATTGATCGAGAATGTATGATACCATTCCCACTGACCCAAAGTCAGTCTCAGAGTGCATACCGTTGGTCCCAGCCCAGTCTCAACAGACCGAAAGTCAGCGTCATAGTGGGTACCACTCCTACCACTGGTCCCAGACCAGTACTCCAGTGACCCAAAGTAAGTCTTAGAGTATGTACCACTGGTCCCAGACCAGTCTCAACCGACACGAAGTCAGCGTCATAGTAGGTACAAATCCTACAACTGGTGCCAAACAAGTACCATTGGCTCCAGATCAATAAAGGTCATCCTAGCATAGGGAGTACGGTAGATGAACCGGATCATCCATCGGTACTACTATGGTCTCTATCCTCATTTCCTTGCTCATTGATTAGATGAGAGGTACTTCCCATGTGCCCTAGACTTCATGGGTAGGATGCCTCTACAGGAGAACTTAAACAATCCTATCCTAACAAGACAACTAATCATCCTGCTACACAATCACCATGGAGAGCACACCATCCAAGCCTCACAGGAGAGCTAATCATCCTGCTACATAATCGTCATGGAGAACACATCATCTAGAACTCACAGGAGAACTAATCATCCTGCTACATAGTCGTCATGGAGAACACATCATCCATACCTCATAGGAGAACTGATCATCTTGCTACACAGGAGAGCGAATCATCCTGTCCCATAAGAGAGTGAATCATGTTGTCCCACAAGAGAGTGAATCATCTTGTTCACAGGAGAGCGAATCATCCTTTTCGACAAGAGAGTGAATCATCTTATCCCACAAGAAAGTGAATCATATTGTTTGTAGGAGAGCAAATCATCATGTCCATAGGAGAGCGAATAATCTTGTCCCACAAGAGAGCGAATCATCTTGTGCACAGTGTGCACCACTAGGGGAGGGTGAGTCACCCTCTGGTCATATGTTGCTCCAGAAAGAACCGCAAGCACCTAGAGCTCCCAGAGCTCAATGTATGCAACATGCATGACCCCTTTACAAGGGTATCTTGACGACTCTAAGTCATTTAGGAAAATCACAAATTTGATCTTTCCCTGGGGCTCTCATAAATTGTAGCGACATGTACATCATCTCAATGCAATGGAGCCTCCTTGATCATCAACTTAACATATCCCAAATAAGGTTGTATATGATGTCTATCTGATAGAGCAATTGTTGAATACAGGATTCCTTAATAATCGAATCCCACCTTTGGTTGTCACATAGAATCATAGTGGTATTCATCATGTGTACTCACTGAAGAGTTTCCACAACTAGGCAACTTCATATGAGGTCATACTCGTAGTTATGTATCTGGTCCTGGTTGTACTTATAACAACCGACTTCTGCTTCCTGCTCCTTTATGATATCAAAGCAAAATACAAAGAGAACTAGAACTGAGAAGTGCTTAGTGTTCCTCCACACTGCCTACCCAGTCAGCATTTGAATAATCATGCAGTTGCATATTTCTAGCAGTGTATCTCAATTCATGAGAGATTATGCCTCGAAGATATCTCAGAAGATTCTTGGTACCAATCCAGTGAGGCTCAACCAAATATGACCTCACTGTGCTAACTGCAAAACATATGTCTAGAATCCAACTCCCTCTTACTTCTACAAATGAGAGGGTCTGCACCTGTCAAAAATAGTTCATCTGCATAAGGTTCCGGTATGAGAGGTCTATCATCCAAAAGCTTTGGATAATGGTTTGGATTGGTTGGATTGGCTTCTCCAAGTGAATCTCAGCTTTATCAAACAGTTATCAATCCTCTCATACTACACCCGGGGTGTTTTGATTCAAGCCATAGAGGGATTTCTTCCACCTGTATACATGAGATCCCCATTCATGAATATCAAACTCCACAGGTTGTTCCAAACCTGTGGTCCTGCTACATGAGGGTAATGGTCCCCTTGTAAGATTTTCCTTTGGCACATCTTAGACATGTACCTTCATGCTCTTTTTAATTCAGCTATTCCGATCACCATCTGATTCACAAATCTGCAGTGCTGAGTTAATTGACATGGTCCCCAGTGGACTTGATACAACCCTGAACTCTAAAACATATTTGAAAAATTTATTTTCAAACACGTACCTTTCCATCGATGGGTGCCACCCTAAAACCTTTGACTTCCATTTCCGAGATGGATACCAGGTTCTGCTTCCAATCAAGTACATAAAAGAGATTATGTAAATGAATTGAGTTATCCCCATTCATTTGAGGGATAACATTCCCAATATCCTTTCCGAGATAGGTGGCATCAGATCCAAGTATAATCCCATAATTATCTATCTGATGAAGTGTCTGGGGTTCCTTGCTTTCTTTGAAGAGTCGGCCATTTATCCTTGATGAACTGTACTACTTATCTTCATCAAGAAAAATGTGTCTACCATTCAGACACTCCTTCACATAATGGTGAAACGTATTGTAACCAAGGCATTTGTCTTTCCTTCCACCCTTAGATACGAACTTCCCAATGAAGTGATCTTTAGTTAGGCCATCAAAACCTTCCACTGCACCATTCTGATAACATTCTCTGCTTCGAATTCAACGTGGGTGAATTATGAGGATCCCATTGATCCTTTTGTCTTGTCCCAACTGTCTTCGGTGATTTCTCTTTCACTCTTGCTTGGGCATTGTCTTCACCTCAGCTCTAATACCATGTTAAATTTTAAGTATGTTCTATGCTAGAGAAGTTTATTTAAATTTTCACAGTTAGCAATAACATCAACATTAAGATAAACTGCAAATACAACATAAATATAAATCACAAAAGACAAGCCAAGACAAGAGGACACAAGATGTGGTGCCAGCTAGGGACAAACCCCACAATGTGGGGAAACCCTTGATTAATTCTTCTTTTATGTTCTTCAAAGTTCAGCAAAGAAGGTGAGAGAGATAGTACATTTACAATAGAAGTGAACACTTTGACTTTTGATATTTGCAGAGATTAGTTGAAGACGTATTGCTTCAACTAATTCTCTAAGGTGACTCCTTCACCTATGATAGTACTACATCTCATCCATTTGCTACACTTTACTGTGTAGCACCATGCTTCCCCATCAAAATCCTGGACCTAGATGATTGAGCTGCTTTCATCTTCATGCTACTCATCATGCTGCATCTTCCATGGTCTCATTCATCATCAAGCTACCCATGCTTATGATTACATTCATGATGATGTTTTCCATGCTCCTTGTATCATTATGCTGCCCATGCACATGATCTCATAAATCATGCTACCCATATACATCATGCTGCCCATATATATCATGTAGCTCCTTGCTAATGTGCATCATCATCATTATGTTGCCCTTGCTAATGTGCATGATTATCATGATGTCCTTGCCATAGGACACTGAGATCTATATCTCAGGGTTCTTGTGTGCAATATAGTCCCTTCTTCCAAGATTTTCATCTTCAGATCACCATTGTATTACATTGTCCAATATGATTAGAAAGACTACTTATTTCCATAAATAGCCTTGGATTTACCATGTTGTCACCTACATCTTTGTATTACAGCGGCTCCACTTCCATGCTGGACTGTGGTTATGATTACAACTTCATGACCTGTGTATGAGGCTACACATCAGCGTATTAGGGCCTCCATATAAGGCTCTTGGATAATGTATTTAGGACCTCCGTATAATACATCTAGACAATGTAATAAGGTCTCCCTTAATTGCGTTCAGGGCTATTCCCTTTTACTATGTTTTAGCGTATCATTAAGACCCTAGCTAGGTCCTTAGATATGACTGCAGCTAGGTCTCAATGAACAACGTATTATATTGAACAACATTTTGATTGACTGTGGTTCCATATGCTTTGACTGCGGCCTAGGTCTATCTCATTGATTGCATCAATAGGTCTGTGTTTAGGCTACTACAGGAAACATATGAAGGCTTCTTGGATAGCATATCAATGTCACCCTTGACCGCGTTTAGGGATGCTTCATTACTGTGGCTTGATCTTTTCTAACTATGGCTCCATGCCTTGACCGCAGTTCCTTTTTTTGACAACGTATAACTGCATCTAGGGCATCACTTAACTGTTTCCATTGTTGTGCGTATAATTTCTCCATTAACGGATTAGGGCATCATACTTATAGCTAGGGCATCATACTCTTTTGTATATCTCCTTCTCCAAAAACCGAAGACGTGGAGAGGAGATCACCTAAAGAGTGTATCCTCTAATGACTCCAAATCCTCTCTTATTTATACTAGAAACGTAGAGGTTGAATAGCACATCGGTTGGGCTTCTTAGCCTATATAAGATGCTGGTCGGCTTGACAATAAATCCATAATCAAAATAAATTCATGTCTCTATAAATACTTATCGGAATCAGATGATGTTTAGATCAATCCTACACCTCTCAATGAGAGGGGTCCAATAAAAATACCAGTTGTCATAAATACATTGACCCGCAAGGAGTTTGGCCCTAGTTGCCAATTTTAATAGATTCAAAGTGTATCAAGGTTAAAGAGTATCAAATTGAAGACCTAGTCAAGTAAAGCAGCTAGAATGAAGGCAAACAACAAGGAAGACAGTTACAAAGCATATAGATTCATGTCAAAGTGAAGATAGATGAAAAAACAGAGTAGTCAGAGTAAACAATAAAAGTAAACATGGAGGCAGGAAGGGTAAAATAGAGATGAAAACACTTTCACCAACAACAATGAAGTTTATCCAAAGAAAAAGTGAAAAACAGTTAAAATAAATTTAAGGTTAAAAGATGAAGTCTGAGCAGAAATGGTACATTCTTCAGAAATTTCCTATTTAAATCATAGTTTTGCAAAAACTATTGTGGCCAATCCAAGATGAATTTTGAGAAATGGGAGGAGGTTTGTGTTCCTAAAAGGCTAATCTACAAAAAGTGTCTCACTTTTTACATAGGTATTATCAAAAGTGAGATAAGTACATGTCTTCATAGCCTATTTTTGGGACTGTGTAAAGTCCTATTTTTGACATCTTTTTATAGAGAATATTGTGAACAACTAGAGCTAAATTTTCAGAAACTGAGAGAGGTTTATCTCAAAAACATACTTATCTACAATAAATTCTTTCACTTTTTACATATCTATCTCGTATTGAGATATACAAAGGTATCAATGGACCTTAATTTTGCAGAATTACTAGGGTAGAATGCACTAAGAAAGGATGTAGTTAGTGACTCGGATGCCTCATCATTAATTAAGAGTTGCTATCAAATTTGAATTTCTCTCTTTTATCACCATAGATCCATAAAAATAGTGCCAAATAGATTCGTTAGTTTTGAATGTCCTTTATTTAAGTTCTTTTAGTTTAAAACAGTTTGAGATATTTGTAAAACCAATCTTGATATTTTTTCAAGATATTTCAGTTTAGAATTTGTATAAATGCTTAATCATTTTCAGCATTGGGTGGACTCAAAGACATTTCAGTAGAAATCTTCCTATCAAGTTAAAGTTCTATTGCATCAAGAATGGATTGGCTTGCTGGATCAAGGAATAAAGTAAAGACATTTCACAGGATTCTTGTGTAAAGTAGTAATCAAATAAGTATTTTCTCTCATGTGTATTATTGTTTTTCTTTATGTTTATTAATAATCATATTTGTTTCTATGAAATCTCAATGGTAAACTAGGAATGATATTTCATAACTTTATTTAATGCACTATGCCTTGACTATTTACATTCTTAATGTTTTCTACTAAACTATCTTAGTTAGGGAATTTTTAAATGCTCCCCTACTTCCGTATTTTCTCCTTTGATCTATAGAAAAGGATTCTTAATTGCGCTTTGTTCATGATCACCCACTGTTCTTAATTCTGATCCCAATCCAAGGATTCTTGAGCCCTTTCACCCTGCTTAGAATTACCTCATCCATTGAACATGAAGAGTTTCTTTTTGCTTTCCTAGCCTACCCTGTGAACACTCCCTTTAGTGATCTGGTCCAATTAATTTATCCTTTTTTTGACTCCATAGCCCAATGGCTTGCAGAAGCTAGCTCTATCCATCTATTCCTAGAATTCGACCAACCAACTTCAATTTCAAAATCAAAATCCCATGAGCACTAAGAACTAGCATAAAATACCTTAGAAAGAAAGTTAAATCATAAAGAGAGAGCCCTCTCTAGACTTAGGTTGGCCAAAGCCTAAGCCTAAAATACTAGTTTGTGGTTACCTCGGAAATTTCTACTTTGACAAAATTTTGAGTGATAACATGGAGAACATGAGATATGTTTGTCGATTTTCTGAATAATTCTTTGTTGAATATTTCATTGTTCAAAGATAATTTTGCAATTATCTAATCATATAATGTATAAATTTTTAAAAAGGATTGCATACGTGTGGGAGAACAATGAATATGATTATCTTTCATTGTGTAGATATTTTACTATGTAGAGTACGAAATATGTTCGAGAAAGAATTTGAGAAAATGTGTCTAGATATAATGTGTACAGAAGAATAGTGAATGAAATACAAATTCCACTAAAACATTTGCAAAAATATTATGTTAGTATAACATTTACTTTGGTGCTATTGTGAACAACAAATATGAATTTTTTAATACTAAAATTTTAGCAATAAAATTATTTACTAAAATATTAGTAACAATATCGTATAATTCCAACATTTGCTTTGGTGTTATTGCAAACAACAGTTTGCATTGTTTAACACTAAATTATTAGAAATAGAATCCTTTAGTGCCAACTACGACAAACCGCACATTGAAAGCTTTATCTATACAATGAACTTCTTTCACACTTCCGCAAAATATGCCTAATTTTAAACATATTTAGAAATACGAACATATAAATTATTTACAACTAAAATATTATTCATAATATAAACATAAAGTATGCATTTTAATACTAACAAATATAATCAATTGAATATAAATAGTATGCATTATTTTCAAGTAAACTATCATCAATAATCTAAGCATAGATAATAATTTTGAGCAAATATGCATTATTTAATACTAAAAAATTAGCAATATAATCCTTTTTTGCAACATAGGGTGATCCACACATTAAAAGCTTCCTCTGCGTAACAAATTTCTTCTACACTTGTGCACATATGCCTAGTTTAAAACATATTCATAAATACGAACATAATTGTTTACACTTAAAATATCATTTCTTATCACAATAACCAATGGTCACATATAGTTACACATATGCAGCCTAGTGAACTCTACCTTCATCTTGGAAATCAACAGGCAACGAATACGGGGGCCGAACTCAGCTGTGGCCTTTACGTGGTTGTGAGCCCTTCAATTACAAGGTGAAGCACTTGATAGGTCCATGTTTAGCAACATCTTCATTTTCCTTCTAATTTCTAGAACATCGTAATGGGTCTAGCTTAGCAGCTGAGTGAGGTGTTGGCTTTGGATCTTTGTCTGCAACTTTTAGATATTGAGAAACTAGCTCTATAGTGATTAGAGCTATATATGTTCCTTTCTTCGTTTTAGGGAATATGAGGCTTTAAAACATTAATTACAAGTTCTATTTTGTGAACAATCATCACAATTAGGCAAACATGTCTCTCGTGTCTATGTCGATTCCTAAAATACATGCTTGGGTTAGTCATAAAGGAAAATCATTAACGATTAACTTTTACAGATAAATGTTTAACGTCCAAAAATTAGACAAGGAATTGATACTCTTCACAATTAGGATATAGAAGCTATTCTGAACTATTATTCTTTCTTAATGGGGAATACACTAAAAAGTAAAAAAATAAATAAAGCAACTATGTGAATTTATTTAGGAACACATGGCATTAATTTTTTTTATTTTTTTTTAGAAAGGCATTCAACTTAAATATTCGTACTACAACACTATTTTTTCCCTATAATATTAGTCCCTTCCTCCTCAGGGACTATAGCATTCACTTCATGGTCAAATTGCGTTGACTATGCATTATTTTTATTATTATTTACAATTTATGTTATTTACTAGTCCAATTGTCTTAAGTGTCTAATACATATGTTTAATATTCATATGTTAATGACAATATACCACTTACCAATTTTAATTGTGTTGTCCCTAGAAGCATCCGTCAAGTGTTCATCATGCAATATTTTTAACATACACATTAGAAAGACAATTTAGAAGCGTTGGTTACAAATATTATTTTTTTCTAGGTTGTACAATATGGTTGTTAGAATTGCAGACCATGAGTGACTATCGTTTAGAATGAAATTGCAAAATAGGCAGCATTAGTGACAATTCTCTAGTAATGATCTACAAAGTTTAAATACTATATGACGTGATAATACTAAAAAACATTTGGACAAAATACATTATTTCCATATAGTTCTTATTTTGGAATTACTTTCGTGCTATGGAATTAAAACTCTTAGTTTTCTTATTTATGTATATTTGATTTAACTCGTATCATTATAGCAACAAAAATGAATACAAGCATAGTATATACCATTAAATACAATCATAACTCTTCTAAGAGGCATGATTTTGTTTTATTTATTGTACTTTGATTATATTTTCATTACACAATACAATTATAATTGTTGTTGTTTATTTATTTATTTTTGTGTGTGCTCTCATTGATTTTGGGCCATATTTTTTAACATACTAAAACTAAAATAATTTATTTGTTTTCCAGGAAACAAATGAAACCTAGAGATTCAGAATAGGGACAACAATTACAAAGAAAAATGTAGTTTGAAAATTTGTATAAGATTGTTGTGTTTCTTAAAACTAAAATCCATCTAGTAATTTTGTACATTACTAATCAATTTGCTTTTTCATATTCCATTTTCATTAGACATTTGTTACGTAGTTTCAATTATAGCACTCTTTTAGGCAGTGTTTTTAGTGCAATATCTGTGAATAGGAAAAAATTATCAAAATTGAATGATGTCATACTACACTTAGACAACACTGCAGACATAGGAATGAGAAGTAACACAAAAATAGATACTTTAACAAAAAAAAACACAATCAACAAAGGCTATCGAAGAGATAAATGCATATAAGTACTTCTGCACAAAATCAATTAACTTTATATTAAAAATTTTCCTTTTCTTCCACATTTTTTTACTTGCATTCATTTTTTATTCTTTACGTTATTTTTTCTTTAAAAATAAAAAAATTATTTAAATTCAATAGTTATAATTAGGAAAAATGGCATCGAGTCGATACCATTGTTGATCAAATATATCAGTAAAAATATAACTGGAAAAAAACACCATGACGTTGTCTTGGCAGCATATCGAACATTTCTAGACAAAACAAATAAGTCAAAAACAATATTTTGTGCAGACTTAACAGATAAGGAAGCATAAATGACAACAACATTGCTTGTGCCAACATCGTTAATTGAACAACATGAGGCAAAGCTTATTGAAAATTTTGGTGTTTCTATTAAAGATTTCGAAATTATTCCAAAGCATAAATATGATTGTGGTGATTGTGAAAAAACTATTTATCTAAATAGTTTTAGTTATGTGGATTTTTTTTTATTATATTTATTTATTTATTATTATTATTATTATTTTAATGCAGAGTACCGATTTATCTGAAAACAACAATTGAAAATATTTCACGCAATGACAATGCCTTTCCAACAGGCACAATCATAGCTATTTCCATTTTGGAAACGCAAACAACAACATAATATGTTATGGAAATCAAAGATGGAAATGGAAAACAGGACAAAGCTACAGTAAGATTTGTTTTAATTAAATTTTCTGTTGTTATGAATTTCATTGAAATAAAAAACAAGTTACATATATGTAGATCTATTTATTTCATTGTTCAGGGAAAAAATTATTCATCATCTATTGTATGGTTTCCATTTATTGTTTTACAAATGTTTCATATGTAGCAGGTTGAAGTACACGATAAATTATTTTTGCATGTGTTACAATTCAAAGAGATTCGCAACAAAACATTTTTCCAATGATATTACTAAAATATATAGTTAACAAACAAGAAAAAGTTTTCCATACGTCATAGTTAATGTTCATTTTTGCAGTGAATAGAGGAAAAAAATATGACAGACTAAGAAAGTTTCTTTCCTCACCAAATAGAATATGCATAGTAAGCTATATCATATTGTCTAAATAGACATGGATAAAGAACAAAAAAAATTGATTTGGTGTTCCTAAGTATATGTTCTTTATATTAATTTTACAACATTTTCAAGGATATTTGAAAAACGGTTAGCATATATATAATTCCATTCAAAAGTGTATGTACAAAATACAGTACTCCATTCACAACTACAAGAAATATAAACAATGTTATGCTTTATTGCAATGTATGCAAGAAACACTCTCGATTTCTTTATTTTCATCGTCTAAATTTCATCTTACATGCAACTGATAGGAATGAAAAATAATTTATCCTGAGGGGCGTCGAACTGGAAAAACAATTACATGCAATACAAGAAATTTCCTACAATAAATATTGTGTAGACAAAATAGATGCTATTGAAATCTCGAGCAACTTCGAAATACATGGCACATTTACAATCTACCATCAAAAAATAGTTGTACGTATACACTGATAAGTTTATTTGTATACGATGTTAAGCAATTCAGCAACGGAACAATGTTCCTTCATTGCATTTCCAAGCATGGTAATAGCTCTTTCATTTTACTAAACATTTGCAATCAGATTTTGCATTAACAATCAATATATTATACCCATGTAAAAGCAAGATTAGCAATCTACTCATCACAGCAACAAGACAACTTTTTCAACCAATGAAAATGTTACTATGACATTGTATATAAATGTATGCCAATGAAATAATTTTTTTTGCTCCGACTTTATGTTTTGTATTATGCTATGTCATTTTTTTTGTTTTGCACTAATTATTTTTTTTACATTATTTTCTTGATTTATCAAACTTGCAATTTCTGTAACTACTCAGGCTCGGTGACATTACTTTATGATAACTATATTTATTATTTACAAATTCATTAGTGTTTTTCTATTTAAATGGCTATTCCATACAAGATTTAAACAAACATCAAAATAACTCTTCATACAAAGCCCAAACGATTTTCTAAACTGGTGTAACTTATAAAACATATTTCATTTATAGATAGATCTGTAATCCAGAATAGTCCTATATGTTTCTTTGTGTTAACTTTGTTAACAATATCACAATACATAGGCTTTAGTATATACTGAATTTCAAAATCTATTCATCAAATAGAAAAAAAATGATAACACCTACTCTATTAATTGACCATTGTTTATGAGAATTAATGATTGTACTGATTATGCTATTGGAATCGATATTGATTCATTTATTCATGATTGAACACAATAAATTTTCTAATAATGTTCTTATGGTATCTATTTCATCTTCTATATGCTTAAGAATTTCTTCAAGTTCTAGTATTTTATGTATTAACATTCAAATATATTTACTAATGATTAATATATCTTGATTGAGCATTAAAATATCATTCCTTCCAGCATGTACATCTTCCTTTATGCCCCTCCCATTGTTTCTTTCAGCCATTTCTTCAATGTTAGTAACAAATGCAAAAAATTATTGAAAAAATATAAAGAAATACCTTAAAATTCTTATCTGTTTCGGAAAAAAATGAACATTGAAAAACTGTATTTACATGCAGTAAGAATATATATAATGTATTAGAGGCAATAATTCGTCTAAATATTGAATTGACATTTAAGTTCTAAAACGACATTTAACTACTATCAATTTCAATGATAACTATTAACTAGTAATCATTATCAATGTGGATAGTACTTATTTGCGTAAAATTTAATCAAGAAATATTGTTGTAAAATCTATTACTTTCAATCATATATGCTTTACTTAAATTCCAACTCGGCATAGTGCAATTGACATGATTACGTTTCATGATTAATCCCCCCTACATGCTTTAAAAATCGGTGTTAACATAATATTTTATTAAAATCATAAATCACACTCTATTTTCATTAACTAGAGCTCTTTTTCCAATAAATAAAAGTGTTTTCCGTAATTATTCACCGAACTAACGCGTATCTAGAAGATTTACTATTTAAACATGCTACCAGCTAGATTTTACTTTGCCAAAGTAATTTCGGAACCTAGATGTAAATTTGACACTTGAATGCATTTTTTCCTTTATCACATTATGCAGATAATTAAATGAACTTTGTTTGCTGAAATAAGTAATGTGTCTTATTTATGTCTCATTACGACTTCCAACTACTAATATAGAATCTATAGTAATCAGGTAGTAAAATATGTATAAACACTAATGTTATACTACATAGATAATGATTAAATATGAGATATAAAATTTGATAAATGAGAGCAGATACTACACATTAGCTTTGAAATGTTTCACAGCCAAACTCATCACTTGTGTATCTATTCCCAAAAAATATATACAGCAACCTTTAATGCGAAATGTGAGCATTCGCAAAATAAAAGCTTGAAAGCCTTCTTCATTTAATGGACTAGCAAATGATCATAAAGAAAGCTTCTGTTCGATAATATTGAACTGTTGATTTTCTACAGAAAGGAGATACACATTACTTATAATTAAAATATTGCAAAAGAAAATATAAAATATTAATACTAAAATATTAGCAATAAAAAGCATTATCTACAATTAAAATATTGGCAATAATATCGTATCATTCAACTGCTTATCTCAGTGTTATTGCAAACAACAACTATAAATGCTTTCATTGTGAACGCTAGTGGACTCGAGTACACAACGCCTGTGGAGGAAGCATGTCCACACATTACGTACACAAAAGAAGTGTGGAGCAAGCACAAGCTGAGACAGAAGTGTGTTCGAAATTTGGGCCTCACTTAATTAGTTATAGAGGTAGGTAGATACACATCATTTATGACTAATGTATTAGAAACAATCGTATAAGTCCACTACTTTCTTTGGTGATATTGTAATTATTTAATACTAAAGTATATTGAACGCTTTGTCTGCATAATGGAATTTTCCTGCACATCAACACATATGCTAATTTGAAAAATTATTTACAATTCAAATTTACTTAAATAGAAATATTATACAATATTTGCAATTAAAATATTATTAGTAATATGTGCATAAACAATGTTATCATCCTCACAATGTAAACTTGAAAGCTTCTTCTGCCACAAACAAAGATTCTTATCAACAAAATGCAATTTTGTACACAACTTTGAGCGCAATCTCTACTACTTTTACTCACTTGACTACTGATATGCATTATCTATAACTAAAGTATTATTAATAACAATGTTTAGTTCAAAGTGTGTACATCGACACAAAACAAACTTTCGCATAAGAGAATAAACAAACAAATATTCAAAACATTATTTACAATTAAAATATTAACAATAATATGAACATAATGAATGTTATAATCCACAAAATGTTTACTAAATTGGTTGCTAATATTCATTATTTATAGCTAAACTATCAACAATAATGTTAGAACTTAATTCAAAGTGTGGGAATGCGTAAAATGAATACTTCCACACATGCAAATGTTTGAAATATACAAAATATTAGCAATAACTTTATATACATTAACCATTTACTAAAATAGATATTCGCTCTAGTGGGATATCCACATATAGCATGTATAAAAAAAAATTGTGTGAAGTAAGCAATGAAGAAAATGTGGTCCTCTCCACACAATAGAGACGCGTGTCCAGATGTAACACGTACAGAAGAAGTTGTGTAATCACAATTGTGTGAAGAAAGCAGTGTGGAATAAGGAATGTGGATGCAGAAATACATACATCTCTGCAAAAATACAAAAATATATTCATAAATAAGAATATCACCAATAATATTGTATACGTTAATTACTTACTTAAATATTAACAATAAAATCTTTTAGTGAACGAAATGTGGATCTCTCCGCACAATAGAGTTACGTGTCTAGATATAGCATGTATGAAAGAAGTTGTGCAGTCATCATTGTGCAGAGCAAGTGTGATGCAATAAATTTACATGAGATACAGACCTCTATGCACAAATTCAAAAATGATTACTAATTGTGCGAAATAAGCTATGCAAAAATGACAATAATGAGAAAATGCAAGTGCAAAAGGCACTCTTGAATAAGGATTTAATAATGTATATACGAGAAAATAGCTAGCTATGTGGAGAAAGGTATCCAGCACAATATAAATCATCCACACTTCTATACATATGCCTAATTATTTACAATTGAAATATTGTCAATAATTGTGTCGAGCTATTTATCTTATTTTACTATTGAAAATGAATATGTCATTACCAAGAAAACACTATGGAAAAAATTAATTGTTTTCTTTTTTATTTTATTATTGGAAAAAAAATACATTGTTACAAAGAAAACGACTAAAAACGTTTTCAAAACATAATTTTCATCAAGTTACAAGTACAAAGTTATGTTCCTCCAAAGTTTATAGAAAGATCCTTACCTGTCTTTCTAATTAGCATGGGACAACTCAACATGCCCATGTCGCATTTGTACCATTCCATGTCAGCGCTTCCATCAAATATTTAGCTTTCCCTAAATTAGTTATGTGATAATTGGGAATCAACACAATCCCTTGACATTATGAAACCTCTTTAGGCATGACCCACTACAACTTATGTCTTATTTTGTCAGTTAGTTTCCGATTTCGAAAGTGGGTAGTTGGAAACATTAATTTGGTCCACCCCATGAATTAAACAAATGTGGATTACATGTGTTTTTCTAAAGTGTGTTTACTTATGATTTTTCAAAAAGTATAAAAAAAAAAAAAAAAATAATAGTTTAATCAACTTTCCAAAACAACAACATAAAAGTGCTAAAGACTTTCATGCACTAGGATTTTTTGTTCTAGACAAGATTGTGACATTTCCTATAGGCTTGTGCCACTTAAAATCAGTTGTTTCTTAGTATTCTTGGAACAGTATAGCT
>APFE030707755.1:248492-258902 GCA_000404065.3 Pinus taeda
CAAGGGAATACTAGCAACAACAAAGCAAACAGAGTCTCGTCTTCTGGTGAACGGTACATATGTGTTGCAATACTATTTGGTCTTAGTTAAATGTATGTAAATGTTATGATATGTTTCCTGAATGATTCCCAATGTGTTCTCTTCTGGTTGTATTTTGTTGTAAATAAAAAAAAGAAAAAATGTATATAGTCTGGATGTGGTCATTATACTTGAATATACATCTGGTTCTTACAGGCAGGTAGATACACATCATTTATGACTAATGTATTAGAAACAATCGTATAAGTCCACTGCTTGCTTTGGTGATATTGTAATTATTTAATACTAAAGTACTAAGTGCGACTATTCGCATATGGAACGCTTTGTCTGCACAATCCAATTTTCCTGCACATCAACACATATGCTAATTTGAAAAATGATTTACAATTCAAATTTACTTAAATAGAAATAGTATACAATATTTGCAATTAAAATATTATTAGTAATATGTGCATAAACAATGTTATCATCCTCACAATGTAAACTTGAAAGCTTCTTTTGCCACAAACAAAGATTCTTATCAACAAAATGCAATTTTGTACACAACTTTGAGCGCAATCTCTACTACTTTTGCTCACTTTACTACTGATATGCATTATCTATAACTAAAGTATTATTAATAACAATGTTTAGTTCAAAGTGTGTACATCGACACAAAACACACTTTCGCATAAGAGAATAAACAAACAAATATTCAAAAAATGATTTACAATTAAAATATTAACAATAATATGAACATAATGAATGTTATAATCCACAAAATGTTTACTAAATTGATTGCTAATATGCATTATTTATAGCTAAACTACCAGCAATAATATTAGAACTTAATGCAAAGTGTGGGAATCTGTACAATGAATACTTCCACACATGCAAATGTTTGAAATATACAAAATATTAGCAATAACTTCATATACATCAACCATTTACTAAAATAGATATTCGCTCTAGTGGGATATCCACATATAGCATGTATAAAAAAAAATTGTGTGAAGTAAGCAATGAAGAAAATGTGGTCCTCTTCACACAATAGATTCATGTGTCCAGATGTAACAGGTATAGAAGAAGTTGTGTAATCACAATTGTGTGAAGAAAGCAGTGTGGAATAAGGAATGTGGATGCAGAAATATGTACATCTCTGCAAAAATACAAAAATGTATTCATAAATAAGAATATCACCAATAATATTGTATACGTTAATTACTTACTTAAATATTAGCAATAAAATCTTTTAGTGAACGAAATGTGGATCTCTCCGCACAATAGAGTTATGTGTCTAGATACAGCATGTATGAAAGAAGTTGTGCAGTCGTCATTGTGCAGAGCAAGAAGTGTGATGCAAGAAATTTACATGAAATACAGACCTCTATGCACAAATTCAAAAATGATTACTAATTGTGCGAAATAAGCTATGCAAAAATGACAATAATAAGAAAATGCAAGTGCAAAAGGCACTCTTGAATAAGGATTTAATAATGTATATACGAGAAAACGGATAGCTATGTGGAGAAAGCTATCCAACGCAATATAAATCATCCACACTTTTGTACATATGCCTAATTATTTACAATTGAAATATTATCAATAATTGTGTCGAGTTATTTATCTTATTTTACTATTGAAAATTAATATGTCATTACCAAGAAAACACGATGGAAAAAATTAATTGTTTTCTTCTTATTTTATTATTGGTAAAAAATACATTGTTACAAAGAAAACGACTAAAAACTTTTTCACAACATAAATTTCATCAAGTTACAAGTACAAATTTATGTTCCTCCAAAGTTTAAAGAATGATCCTTACCTGTCTTTCTAATTAGCATGGGATAACTCAACATGCCCATGTCGCATTTGTACCATTCCATGTGAGTGCTTCCATCAAATATTTAGCTTTCCCTAAATTAGTTATGTGATAATTTGGAATCAACACAATCCTTTGACATTATGAAACCTCTTTAGGCATGACCCACTACAACTTATGTCTTATTTTGTCATTTAGTTTCCAATTTCCAAAGTGGGTAGTTGGAAATATTAATTTGGTCCACCCCATGAATTAAACAAATGTGGATTACATGTGTTTTTCTAAAGTGTGTTTATTTATGATTTTTCAAAAAGTATAAAAATAGAAAAACATAATAATTTAATAAACTTTCCAAAACAACAACATAAAAGTGCTAAAGACTTTCACGCAGTAGGATTTTTTGTTCTAGACAATATTGTGACATTTCCTATAGGCTTGTGCCACTTAAAGTCAGTTGTTTCTTAGTATTCTTGGAACAGCATAGCTCTTAAAGCTCTTAAACACGGAAATGTTCTTGAAAAGTTTAGGAGAAAAAGGGTTCATTGAATTTTTTTTAATCAAAATTATAAACAAAGGGAAAATGGAAGATGGATCCTAAAAGGAATATAACATGTTGTGAGAGTGTTTCTTACGAGTCCTAAAGAACTTTTAACAAGGAAGTGTCATGCATGAAATCAAATCACAAAGAAATTTTGCAATGTAACGACGTCAATTTGATAGTTTACTAGTATTATTTTGAAATCTAACTAAACTATAGGAATATTGGGTAGGTAAAAAGTAATACTTGCAGATTTCTTGACTCTCATCTATATGTGGATAAAACTAAAGATTGACTAGTGATAAATTCTGCATGTGGAGAGTGAGTGCAGAGAGGTCATTGTGTGAGAGAGTGGAGAAAACACATTTCTCTATACTCTTAACTAATCCTTGGGGATTATGATTGTACAATAGTAATTAGTTGATAGTTTTACTTTTATCTTAATAAGTTATCGAGACAAAATTGTATTGTACCTACTTTACACATGTATAAATGTATATTTTTAGTTTTAATGAATCAAATTTTCCATTCTCAAGTTTATTCTACCATGTGTACAGTGGTATCAAAGCACTGGTAAATTTTTGAACTCCACGTTTTATTTATATGTTTCTGTTCCCTGTCGTTGTTGTCTACATAGCCATTGTTTGAATATATTGATAAGGTTAGTCCATTTTTGTTTCTCATCGAATTTTGTGGTTCATTTTTTGTTTCGAGATGTGAAGTCAAATGTAGAAGAATGTGGTGAAGGTAGTGAGAAGTAAAAACAATGAATTTGGCTAAATATTTGAAATCTAAAAGGGTCATTGACTAAAATTTTGGGTGGAATTATTTTGCTGGAAGGATATTCAAGTGACTAGTATTCTTGACTATTATTGAAATAAATAAAGGTATGTGGCTTGGTGTTGCTCATAGGCTACCTGTATGTGTGGAGTGTTTTTTTAATGAGGATCAAAGTGTTTTCTTTTAATTTGAATCCCCCTGGTTGGTATGTGACTGGAATATTACATAAAAAAAATTAGTAACATCATTGGAAGAACAAAATTTGGCCTAACTTCCTTGTGTAATAAAAGGCCTGATTTTTTATTGTTGCCTCTATAAAATTCATTTTGTAAAACATGACAATTATGCCGAATTGTACTTTGTAATGGTGGATTTATTTACTTTGGTTAAAAATAGTAGAAAGAAAATGCAAAGAAGAACTATCCTTTTTTATCGTTCATGAAATTTGAAGTTTAAAGCATGAATATTTTATTTAAGTTTTTATTAAAAAAAAATCATAACCTTTTTTAAAAGGGGAGACAACAAGGCTTGAATGTAGTCCTTCATTGGGTTGTTTTAGGAGCCCACCAACAAACCATTAAGTCAAGTATTTATTTAAATTAAAAGGAGAAAGGGATTTATGTTATACTTCTTTAAAGAATATTGCACATAACTCATATTTGAAAGTTTGAAAAGGATTTGTTTGAATAATATTTTTGGCTGCAAACGATGATGACTTAATATTAATGATGTTTTTAGTACAAAATTTTCTTCATGATAGTTGGATTTTGAATTCAAGTGACACATGTCATATGACCTTTAGGAGACATTTTTTTTAGACATTAACTAAAAAAGTTAATGATGTAGCATATTTTGCAGACAATATCAAGTTAAGCCTTCTGGAATTGGATCCATTCGTTTAAAGATACCAAAGCTTGTAGATTATGTTCTATAGGATGTCCTCTACATTTCAAAATTTCAAAGAAATTTAATGTCTCTTATACATATTCGACAACAGGTGCATTCCATACATATCTTCGATAGCATCATTGAGATATGTAGAGCATATGATCATGTAGTCATTATGACTGGTGTTGAAGAAGGAACTTTTTAAACTCAGTGACACATCATCTACTATATATTCTCATGATACTTCTATTCTTTTAGCACAATAGAGTGATACTCTATCTTCTAGTTTATTATGGCATGCTCGTTTTGGTCACATTAACGATGAGAGTATCATAATTATGAGACAACGAGGTATAAAAGGATTTCCTGCAATTCCAAGAAAGCTTACACATTGTGATGCTTGTATTTTGGGGAAAAATTCTAAGCAGCCTTTTCATAGTTCTTCTTCTAGAGCTTCAAAAAAATTAGGTCTCATACATTCATATTTATGTGGTCATGTGCTTGTTACAGCTGCCAATGGTAATAAATATATGATGACATTTATTGATGATTATTCGAGAACATGTTGGGTGTATTTGTTGAAAGATAAGTGATAAGTATTTGAAAATTTCAAAAGCTTTCATTCAATGATAAAAAGTGAAACTCAACTGAACATTGGGATTCTCAAAACTGATAATGGTGGTGAATATACTTCTAATGTTTTTGAACAATATTTGAAGGAAAATGGCATCAAACATTAGAATACAATAGCTTATAATGTACAATAGAATTATGAAAGTGTATGAATAGGAAATTGCTTAATATGGTTAGATCCATGATTTTTTTTAAGAATGTTAAGTTGATGTTTTGGCGAGAAGAAATTCTTTGTGCAACTTATATTCACATTCATTTTATTTCTTTTGTCATAAATAATAAATCTACTGATGAAATGTGGTATAATGGTCTTCCTATTGTTCAACATAGTCTTTGGTTCTTTGTGATATGCATTGATTCCTAACCATCAACGCAACAAGTTAGGTGCCAAGAGTAAAAAATGTATATTCTTGGGATATTTTGCTACTTCTAAAGCTTATAGGTTGTATGATGAGAATAAAAAAAAAATTATTCTTTCTAGAGATTTTATTTTTCTTGAATCAGATTAACGATAATTCCACTGTTGATAGGAAACTAACTCATTCAGAGAAATTTGAATCCAAAAAGCTCTATTTTGAATACCATAATGATATTCCACATACTGAAGGGGGGGTGTTCCCATTTTGGATTCGTCTATGGTTTTTTCATCTTTGAATCATGATAATGTTATTGTTAGAGAAAATTTGGATGATAGTAATGTTTATGCAGGACCAAAAATTTATCTTGAAGAGCCTGTTCATGAGCTTGTTTTTCAAGATGAGCAATCATCACAGCCACTTCAACAACCTTTACGAAGATCCACACGTGTTTGGAGATTTCCAAGCAAGTATGGTGATTTTTAAACATGATTTTTTTTCTAAAGGTTATGTTACTTCAAGTTCAGGTAACATTTGTCATCACCATGGATTCAATCATTATACAATTAGTGAACCTATTTCTTTTGAAGAAGTTGTTATTTGTGATGAATGGAAGGATGCAATGAAAAAGGAGTATGATGCACTTATTAAGAATCAAAATTGGAGTTTAGTGGATCCTCCTGCTGGTGTCAAATCTATTGTTTTCAAATAGGTGTATAAGATCAAGTACAAGGAAAATGGTTTGTTTGATAAATACAAGGAAAAGCTTGTAGCAAAAGGCTACGATTAGAAGGAAGGTGTTGACTACACAAAGGCATTTTGTCCTACAACAAAATGGGGCACAATTAGAACTTTGTTTTCTCTTGCAACTTAGAATAGTTGGAAGATACACCATATGGATGCTAAAACAAATTTTTTGAATGATTATTTGATGGAGGATGTTTATTTATTTCATCCTAAAGGTTTTGATGTTAAAGGTAAAGATAAAAAGCTATGTAAGTTGGTGTAAGGTGTTGTATGGACTGAAATAGGCATTCCGTGCATGGCATGAAAAACTAGCTGAACACCTTCTCAAGTTGAATTATAAGTTGTTTGATCTGGATGATGCAACTCTTTTTGTTAATAAAGATGGAAAGTTGGTTGTATATTTGGTTGGTTATGTAGATGATTTGATGAGTACACGAAATAATGATGACTGTATAGTGTCCATTAAAATGGAGTTAATGAAAATTTTTGGCATGACACATTTGACTTTATTGCATTATTATTTAGGGATTGAATTTGATCAGAAACCCAAATACATTTTTATTTCTCAGAATAAGTATATTGGACATATTTGGGACGCAAGATTGTAACCCTATTGCTACTCCAATGGAGAAAAATTTGGAACTTACTTCCACTGAATGGAGAACATTTGAAGATCCAACAAAGGACACGAAACTTGTTGGAAGTTTTAATTTTATAACTACTACTCAACCTGACATAGGGATACTTTCTAGATTTATGCATCAGCCACGTGAAAGTCATTGGAATGCAGCAAATCAAGTGCTCAAGTATTTGAAAGGAACTCAAACATATGACATAAAATAGCTTAAAGTTGTCCATTTCCATCTCACCCACTATTCAAAATATGATTTTGATGGAGATAAGGAGAATGGGGTCTCTACTTCTAGTTATTTGATGAATCTTGGATCAAAAGTCAGTTGGATATAACACAAGAAATATGTTCCTGCTGATTATACCACGAATTAGAATATGTTGCAACAAATCAAGCTACGAAATAAATCATCTGGCTTCACAAAATACATGAAGACTTGCAAGAGAAACAAAAGGCTTCAACTCCACTACTTATTGGCAACTCTTTCGCACTTCAATTGGCCAAGAATACCAAATTTCATGCTCAAAGAAAGCATATTAACACCAAACATCACTTTATTTGACATTATGTAGAGGCCAAAGTTATTCATCTGACTCATTGTCCTACTTCAAAGTAGGTCATAGACATATTTACAAAGGCATTGAGACGTGAAAAGTTTGAAAAGTTTAAAATGTTACTTGCCATGTCAGATGTCACTCTAGAATAAGGGGGGAATGTTAACTAATCCTTCAGGACTATAATTTTACATTAGTAATTAGTTGATAATTTTACTTTTTCATTAATAACTTACTGAGACAAAATTGTCTCGTACCTACTTTACACACGGATAAATGTATATTTTCAGTTTGAATGAATCAAGTTTTCCATTGTGGAGTTTACTTTTCCCTATGTACACACACTCCCACACAATCAAATTCTCCAAACAATTGAAAGGACAACTCGGCATCTTGTAGTCCCTGATGCAAGTATTATACCCACCACACTTTCTTTTCTATATAATAATCAGGGAGGACTTTATTTTGATATGCCTTTCTATAAGACTTAGAAAAATGCATGAAATCTCCTTGTATTTTATCTTTTAGTTTATAAATGATTTTTATTTTTAATAGAAAGTGATCCATGAAAGCTTTGCTAAAAATATTAACATAATAATTGTTATCTATCACATTAAAACAGTGTGTAAATGTTCATTGTACGAAGGTCATTGTGGAAGACCTCCACACGATGAACTTCTGCACAATCATGGACTTTTCCATGATCCAAAACTATTATCAGGTTAGCATAGTCCCATATTAATATTAATTGATTTACCATATGCGCTTGCCACAAGCAATTCTACGTGCATACCTGCAAAAATTGCTAACCTTGAAATATAAATAAATTAATTACTTTTAGAATGAATGTATAAGTTTATTTATTTTTATTGCATTAAGAAGATCCAACACTTGATTTTTTAGGCAGGCATTCTGAATGATGAGTCTAGAACCATTTATGGTAATCCCCTTCGAGTGAGGATAAAGAAACTATGCTGAAAAGTAATTATAGGGAACTAGATTGTATAGTTACAAAATCATATGTACCATTCCTTAATAATAGTCAATAGTGGAGCAATATCGAGTCTTGCTCACTACTTCTATGTAAAAGGCTCATCTCGTTAGTTCAATAGATAGGTAACATGATCCATAGGGCTAGGTCCATAGTTCCAATGGGCCAAAAAATTGGAGAGGGAAGGATTTGGTTATAGTCCATGAATCCCACATTGTGATATTCCCTCTCTCAATTTCTATCATCATAGATGCCCACACTAGGACTAGCAACATTGAAATTCTTAAATTAACTTTCTAGGTCCATGTGAGGACTGATAAGACACAGCTTTTTCATATGGATTTTGTTTCAAGTTAGATATTTCAGAGAGCACTTATTTATGACTAGGGGATCATTAATCCAATATACCACCCATGGTTATTCGTTGGTAATAAGGATTCCATGTATACACTCAGGTAGGTGTATGGCTCATCCAATCTGGAGAGAAATAGATGAATTTTTCATGTGAGTAGAAGTCCAACAAGAAAACAACTATATTTAATATATTTTTTGTGGTAAGCATGGATTTTCCATTGTCCGGGAATGTGAAGATCCGCACAATGCTCATTAGCTCCACACTCCTTCAAAACCCAAGAGAATATGGTCATTAACATGCATGAATTTTCCATTTATCACATATTAAGTGGATACATATCATGGAGGATATGGAGTAGTTGATGTCCCATATTAGGCTAAGAGTTATGATAAATTGATTAATCATTTTATACGTCATCATTGTTAGAACCAGAGGGAAACAACAAAATTACTCACTCGTAGACATTACTCAATCACAAACAGGAGAAGAGATATAAAAAATAATTGGAGAACATAAATCACACTTGTATTATAAAACAGGCCTTGGCCCTTAGCTTGCCTTGCTTGGCCAGAGAAAATACAAATTGTTGAATTGAGGCTTCTGTGATCCATATCAAGTTTAAGAGAAATTCTTCGGCGTAAATCACAAGATAAATCATTTGTCAATGCGTTTCGAACCAACAAGTGTGATTCACCGTCAGGAAAAGTTGAAGAAATAGATCCAGATTAGCATGTTAAATAGTCTGAGCAGAGACTCCAACGGCTATCTTGACCAATGGCTAATTTTGACTTTAGGACCAGAGTCAAGATTTAATGGAAATTAGTTAAATTATGTGAATACATAACAATATAAAATAATTTAAAAAGTGTTAAAGGTTATTTAGAAAGTAATTAAAAATTATAATTTGTTATTTAAATGGGACTTAAATAACTATTGAACATGAAGAAGCATTTGGAATTCTACATGTGACACGCAATGAGGTTAGAAGTCAATGAAGGTGGGTGGGAGTCGGTTCACTATCGATTTTATTTTCAGAGAGTGGCTTCTGATGGTGAGGTTGGCGTCGAACTATTTATGACAACTACACATTTAACATTCTCCCACTTGAAGCCGAATCAAGACTACTGAATCAAGTCACATCGATTCCTACCATGCCTTTAGATAACTCATGCTTATTTCTTGGTATAGTTTTAGTAAGCCTATTAGTAGGATTCTTGTTTTTATGGATATTTTTCAAGGATAATTGTCCTTCCTCCAACACATGCTGGATTCAATGATACCTTAACTCAATGTGCTTGGTTTTTCAATGAATGATGGGTTTTTCACCAAGTGAATTGAGCTTTGACTATCACAATACAGAACATACTTGTCCTGCTTTATTTCTATCTCTCCTACGACATGTTGCATCTAAAACATCTCTTTACAAACTTTTTTTGTAGTTATGTACTATGTTTTTGTTGTAGAGAGAGATATTATTCTTTGTAGCCTTGACACCTAAGATATTGTTATAGCTGCAAATGCATACAAATAAAATGTAGTGGACCTTTTGGTGTCCATATCTCTAGCCATATCTTCATCTATAAATCCTTCAAGAATAGTCTCATTATGACCAAAACAAAAACAATAATGACTAGTATCCTTGAGATGTCTCATAATCCATTTTACTGCTTGCCAAATATTTTTTACCTAGATTGGCAAGGAACCTACTCACTGCTCCCACTAAATATGCAATGTCTGGTCATGTGGATACCATGGAATACATCAAGTTTCCAACTACTGAAGCATAAGGAATCCTTCTCATCTCTTCCTTCTCCTTATCATCACTAGGACATAATTCAGTACAGCTTGAAGTGGGCTACAAGGGGTGTACCAACTAGCTTGGCATCCTTCATATTGAACATTTAAAGGACCTTCTTGATATATTTTTCTTGTGACAACCACAACCTTTTTTTTTTCCTCTCATGCATAATCCTTATGCTCAATATCTGTTGTGCTAGTCCCAAATCCTTCATTTCAAATTTGCTTCCCAAATATTTCTTCAACCTATTGGTCTTATTCTTATCATGCCCAACCATCAACATGTCATCCACATGTAAC